>JANHGL010022795.1:58284-105134 GCA_024611195.1 Ceyx melanurus | reverse complement strand
TAAAAATATTACAGAAAATACAACAAAACCAAAAAATTCAAAACAAAAGCCGTTTCAAAAAGGAAACTCTAAACATTTTGTTCTGAAATAGTCAAAACAGAATATTTTGACATTGTCAGAATTTTTTCCCTCAGGTTCTCTTCCAAAACAAAATTCCAGAGGGGGAAAAAAGAAAAAAACAACCAACCAAACCCAACATTTCATTAAGCATTTCTATTTAACTTCCACTTCAGCTCTGCACAACCCAACAGAATATGTTTTTTTTTGAAGCAGCATTTTTCAGTCAGCACTTCTGTACACAAACATGCACCGTGTACAGAGCAAATGACCATCTGTTTTGATTTGATAAATGCTTTTATGGTTTTGTATGTAAATAAACTAGATAGTGATTAATTAGATTAGAAACCTTGCTAGAGTCAGCCTGAAACTCATAATAAACCTTTTTTTGTCATTTTAATTTGGCTACTGCTGAAGCAGGACAACAGATTCAGTGGATGATCAGATTAATATTAATGAGTGCAATTATCTCTCTGTTGCAAATACGGCATCTTGGTAAAACTCATTTTCTTCTTCACTGATGAAGGTTGTGGAGCAGATTTACACCTGGGTGAGAACGCAACAGAATTCAAGAAAAAAAAATTTAACAATAGTTTTGAATTAAAACATGAATATTTATTTATTTATTTGTTCTTTTTCCCAGTGGAGACTCTTCATTGAGACACAGGTCAGTGCTTAGCCTCCTTGAAGATAAGCCTTTAAAGGACTTGCAAGATCTGCCAAACTTTTCCAGGAATGGCTCCATAAATTGTCTTCTATTATTGCACACATTAGGGTTGAAAACAGAGCTTTGCCAGAGGCAGGCTCACAATATTGAAAAAAATAAAAATAAAAATTCCACCCAATGAGTGGCAGGCTATAAGAAAAACAATATTGATGTATTTTCCTCTATTTGTGGTTTCTTTTGTCCACAGAGTGTTTTTTGTCTCTCGGTGACGTCAAAGCAAAAATTCTCTTGCAAAATGACAACTGGAAAATAACCCTGAGAATATATTGGATTTCCTAACTAGTAATTAACTAACTGGAGCTTAATGGAACGTATTATATATTTTACTGAGTCTACAGAAGATTAGTGAAACAAAAGTAATGTTTTCTTCTGCTTTGATTGCACAGCTCGAGGCAGAGGAAGCTTTGTTACTTCAGAAGCATTTACATTCCTAAAGTGCCTGTACACTCACACGTGTCCCAGTGTCCTCATTGGGGTGACAACAGCAACATGAGGTGTCACACACTCAACCCACTGGTCAGGGGCAAGAATGGTGCCCACATGTTGGTGGCAGGCATCTCATCCTTGAGAAGGATGCATCTTATCCCAGGAGAATCAGGTTTGTGTCTCCTGACTCCTTCCATCGTGGGCAGACCCTTGGCTGGTTCTCTGCCTTTGAGCTTCCCCAAAACAGGCAAGGGGAACAGTGCTCCCAGCAATGCTCAACAAGGGGAAAAGTGCTCCCAGCAATGCTCATCAAGAGCTGGGAAGTGTGTTGCCAAGCCCTTGTACCCCACTGAAGTATGAAGCTGTTGCAGTCACCAGAGCTCAGTGATTAATTCAGATCACTTGATTCTTCTCTATGGTTCTTGATTTCTGTGAAATGGGCACATTCTGAAGTGCAGCATTTTATTACCCACTGCTATTTATGGCAAGAAAAGTCATCTGGTTTTCTCAGAACTCACTGTGTCTTTAAGACTGCCTCGCAGAAAGAAAAATACAGATTTCAGCATGTGCTCCATTGTGTAGTATCGGAAGGAGCAGGTTCTACTGAGATTGTGTAGGACAAACTCAAACAACAATGGATGGTTTTCCTTCCTCTATAAAACAGCTTTTTTTGTGGCTTGACACTATTAGGTGCTGTGCAATAATGGGTAAGAACTGAGCCTGAAACCTGAATTCTAAAAGTGCTGTCACGGGTCTTTTTATTTGATGTTTCAAGCAGCAGTTGCTGAGGATTTTCTGCACCAGTCTGAAAGTGCCATCATCCTGTGACATCACTGCTGATCAAGCTTAGTGGACAATTTAGGGATGGCCAGCCCCATGCATGAAAGGTGAGTAAAGAAACTCATCAGGCCTCTAAAACTTGAGTAACTTAAATGCCAATCACTCCGTGCTTCAGTTCTCTTGCTGCTTCTAAGGTAAAGCAACTTCTTCTCATGGGCTCTCTGACAGTGTGTTTCAGGGACCAGAAAAAAACCCACCTTTCTGCACTGTTTATACCTTGCTATACATATAGTGTTGGTTCTGGGATAGCCACATGTGTGTGAGAGGTGGGCACAAAGGGCTGGGAGGGGTTGGACCATCACCCCAACCACTCTGAAACTCCAGATGCTTTCATAGGGAATACTGACCTGCAGCTACAGAACACAGTCCTGACATGGATTTGGTGGCCTAAAATGTCTTTCTGGCCTGATTTTACTCATAGCCTATTTATTCTCCTTCCTTCACGTCACAATGACCATGGGGAAATTAAATTTCTATTTCTTGTGCATCTTCTCAGATTCAGTGAAAATAGACTTCTACTTATATTCAGTAAATTGAGACTTTGTCATTATTTGCTCTGGGCTCTTCAAACCAGACTTGTAGTTTCTTGGAAAAGATTTAGTTTTCCAGGGAGATGTTTTTTTCATGATTTCAGTGAAGCACCGATGTGTTATAATAAAATTCAATAAAGTGTGTATATGTCAGGGAAGATTTAATGTTGATACTGGTGGTGTGCTTTGGAAATTCAATTATCCTTGGGTGAGAAAGACATGAATGTTACTGAGTGCACGAGTGAAGGGGAACATTAAAAAAAAAAATAAATCAGCTTTAACCGGCCAAAGTGGAAATCAGGTGAATAAATAATATATTTTAGCCACAGGAGGGACAATACATGTGTTCTGCACCACAGAGGGACCTTCCTGTCTGACAGACAACGGTGTTTTGAGATCTATGAAACAAGTGTTTTCTTGCTCATACATCAGCAAAAGCAGATGTTCAACCTGTCAGAAACAGCAGAGCTGACATCACATCTGTGGAGAAGCTGGCTGCTCAGATCAACAGGGTTTCTCCTGATGAGAAGTTTGTAACTGGAGCAACATGATCCAAGCTGGTTTGTCAGTGAGAGAAGATCCCATCGCTGCTCTCTTCCCAGGGCTTTACAGAGCAGTGGGTTGCACTGGCAAACTCCTACCCAGACCCTGCTGAAAACAGTGACAAAATGGGATTTAAATAGTGAGCAGACCCTGAACTGGCTCCTTCTGTTCTAGGTGAGCCCCAGCCTGGGACAATATGTTATTCTGCATTTCTCATTAGTCACTATGTTTGACTGTGATCATGGGAATCTGGTCAAAATCCTGGGCTTTGTGGCAAATTCATGCTCTTGGTCAAGATTTTTGGGAGTTTGAATCTCAGGCAGTGTGTCCATGCACTTGGAGTCAGCTTTGCAGTTTTAAGAAGACAGGAAAGAGGGAAAACAATTTGCAAAGCTCTGCTTGGTGCTCTTGCCTAATGGTCAGCTGAGGAGGTGACACTAACAGAACCCAGAGTGAAGGAAAACAAGTTTACAGCCTATTCAGAAGTCATTTATTTACTGGAAAGATTTGTCTGCATTATTTTGGATGCTTTAATTTATATATCAGGTGCAAAATTACCCTTTCAAAGCTGCAGTCTGAGGGTCAGTTTGGGTATTGTGTGTTAAAAGAAAAAAACACCACTCTTCCCTCACAGCTGAACAGTGATTATCCCCAGGGCAGGGAAAGGAGGGTAAAAAGAATGTTATGAAGCTGTATCCCCTGCCTGCCAGTGGCCAAGGCTTACTGTGTGCTAGAGGGAAGCACACTCTGCTTTCCCCACCCTGTGCTTCTTTTGGATAGCAAAGATGATCTGCTCTGCAGAAACCACAGCCTGCATCCATGCCTGGTGAAAAGGAATTCATAGACCCTCCAAAACTGAGGGGTTCACCCACTCTTGAGGATGCCAGGCAAAGTCAGGGAATCTTTGCTTTCATTGCCTCTCAAGAGGAGGAATTGTGTAATGAAATTAGACCGGATTTTCTGAAGGGTGCTTTGGAGGGTGAAATCAAGTGATGAAATCATGGGTAAGAGCCATGCCAGCCTGCCTGGTTATCCTCAGTTTGCAGGTAGGCAAAAACTATGTAAAACAATAATGGTGAGCCCTGCATGTTGCCTCTGTATAGCTGCATCTGGAAAAGGGAGGTGTCCTCTCCTCAAGTGTTGAGTGACATCTTACAACCTGTTTCTTTCCAGTCGACCTGGAAAATGTACACTCAGATTTCAAGGGAGAGGAAATATAAAGTGTTTTCTCATCAAACTTGGCATTATCTATTTAGCAGGCAGGCCTCTCTCCCGCTGTACAGTATTTTTCCATTGTGTTGAATCAAACTTTATCTTCAGCCCTGCTTCCCCATTCTAATAATAACGACGTGGCGTTCAAAGTGTGGCTTCAACAGTGATTCATTTCCTCAATACTGTTGATTGGGACTTTACATGACTTCAAAGGTAGGCAGCAATTTGGCTTTTTAACACGTTAGAGATAACATTTCTTTTGCATTGGGATGAACTCATTATGGGCTCTAGGTCCAGGACCTGATTATTTGCAGGCACACGGTGCTTCTCCTCTGCTGATAGAGATGAGGCGAAGTAATAGATTGGGTAAGAACTCATTAAATGTCAAGGCAGAACAATAGGCTCTTCCAGCCTTTAACTCCTTAGATTCATCTGGATCTTTCAATCTCAGCATCCTCTAGCCACTGGAGAATAAAACAACAATGAACTGAAAGCAGAAAGAAAAGCCAGGCAATTATTTCACTTTGGCAGAAAATTTAATGGAATTCATAAAGTCAGAGGAAGTTAAAGGTGCAAGAAGTAAATTGGGTCATTGACGTAAGGAAAAGAGAACAACATGGCAAACTGAGCTGGGAAGTGTTATCCTGTTGAGCCTGGCAACAATTTTACAAGGAATCCCAAACACAAACACCAAAAACTTGGGAGAGTCTGACCTGCCTATGGACACTCAGCTCCTCGGAGAGTTGGGGTGCTCACGTTTGAGCACCTAGGTGTAGATTTAGGTGCGTGTCTGTGCCTTCTATTCAGCTGATGCATGTTCTTTTAATCTCTCTTGGATTGCTTTCCATGCTTGACAGGTCGTGTTTCTTTCTATTGGCCGTACACAGCACTGCAAACTCAAAAAGCCTGCCTGCAATAGCCAACTCCTCTTCTTCTGAGGGTTACATTATCATCTTTGTCTCATTATTCCTGGATGGCTGCCCTTCATTTCTTCTATGGGCCTTTCTTCAAAAGATGAAAGGGGAAGAGTGTGGGAAAGAAAGGGAAAGAAATCTTACTTGTCCTTAAAAAAAAAAAAAAAAAGAGCAAATAACTCACTGAGCTGCATGGGTTTTATTATTAATGCAACATACTTTGGGATACTAACACGTGAGTCAGTGGAGAACATATAGAAAGAAAAACAAAGATGTCTCAGCTGTCAAAAGGAAAAAGAACACCTTCCACCTCATGTCTCTCCCCCTGTCTCTGACACTGCTTATGAAGGGGAATGCCCAGAAGAGCAGAGCCAAACGAACAGCACACAGGGTGAGGGGATGGTAGCAGTTAATGGGCTTCTTGTGGTTGCTTATGCCATGGAGCTGCAGGGGACATGGTACAAACATAAATGACAAAATGAAAAAGAAGTGGTCCCAGCTCCCAGGAGGCCACAAGGAGCTGTCCTGGGCTGGGTTCAGGTTCATTATCACCAGCAGCTGCTGGGCCAATCAGCTGGGAGGGGCTGCACCTGGAGGGGGCCACAGCCCAGATAAACAACCCAACCAGCCAATGGGATCGTCCGTAGCCTACTGAGCCCTGCCCCTATATAAGGGGAGGGTTGGGCTAGGCTCAGAGTACCTGTTTACAACCTGTGTGGCTGGAGTGGGGGAAGTTGGAGCTCTGGGCAAAGGTAGGGCTTTTCTGGTTTTTGTTACTCACTTTGTCTATTGCTTCATGGGTGTGCTTCAAAGTCCTGTTATATTCTTTTCAATTTGTGTTGGTTTTTTTGAGCTGCCCTTATCTCAGTCCCCATGGTCTCAGCTTTCTTTCCTGGTTGCCCTTCCCATCACACAGGAGGGAGTGTGGGGTGAGGGGGAAAGCAGCTATGTGGTGTGTAGCTGCCAGCAGAGTACACACCCCAACAGTAGCTCCTCCTTGCACAGTGTGAGATTCTTCACAGCAGAAATGACAATTTTGTCCTTCATTACCTTTTTCCTGGTGTAACTCTCTCAATCTCTCTCCTGACAAACATTATAAGAACTATTACCAATTATCATTTATGCTGGTATCCTTTAATAGGACATACAATCTGAGTCCCCCATGTTCTCACCTGAATACAGCTGCTGCCACCATTTCCATGGGGCAGGAATCCACCTGCTCAGGCTGCCCTCTACCTCAGCCATGTTATTTTTGCATGTCTGAAATTACCCTGGAGAAAAGTGCAACTCAGCAGCATCTAGACAAAAAAAATCTCCAATTTTTATCTGTTAAGTCATGGAATAGGTCCATGGAAGGCTTTGGGTTGGAAAGGATTTTGAAGGTTATCTAGTTCTAACTCCCTTGCCATGAGCAGGGACACCTCCCCTAGACCAAGTTGCTCAAAGCACCATGCAACCTGGCCCCTAACACTTTCAGGGATGGGACATCTGCAGTTTCTCTGGGCACCTGTTCCAGTGCCTGTGAAATTCCCAGCTGAATCCAAGCATCAGGAGTCTAGACCTTCAAGCCTAGGTGGAGATCTCAAAGCACACTTGAGACAGAGGTGTTGGAGGGATGACTTTGACCTTTCCTGCTGGTGTTGAGGAGAAGCAGTAGTAGTGATGCTTCAAAAGGCAGTGGCACATCCCTCTCTCTTCACAGCCCCAGCTGCAGGTTGCACACACAGACTAGCAAAGAGGGGGGGATTTTTTTTCTTTGGTGGTTGTTTCTTGCAGGTGAATTCCTAAGCCATCTGCAGAAAATTTTCCTTTCATGACCAGGAACACATGGCCCAAGGGTTGGTGGGGGTGGGTATTTTAACTCCCTGCTCCTTCCCCCAGGCTGAACAAAGCTCTTGATTGAGAGATTGGCTCTGAACTTTGCAAGAAAAGAGAGCTTGGGGCTTTTGTGTGTATGAGTGTGTGTGTGTGTATTTTTCTTTTCTTTCCATCATACTAATGAAATTTGCAGACACAGAGAGGAAACTGAGAGTTATTTATAGGAGTGAGAGGAATGTGAGGCCTAATTGTGCTTAGTCTATTGCTAAGTATGTAATCTGTTTGCTATTAAATTTTACAGCCTTGCAGCAATGTACATAGGTTCTATTGTGGGGATTTTTTAAGTGGAACATATACATTTGACGAAGAAAAAAAAATATTAGGCTAAGGTGCCTGCAAACTTTAAGAGCAAGTGACACAAGGCAGCGTTTTAAAGAAGTCAGGGAAATTCTGGGGGTTAACTAAATTGGGTAATTTGGGTCACAATTCTAAGGTTTTAAGGTTTCTGTGTCCACCATCCACTAAGGTTCTCTGGAGCTGCTAGGACTTTCCACAGAAAGTGGCAAGATCCAGGGTGTGCACAGGATGAGGGTTTAGGAGCAGTGGGTTTTGCCCTCCCCTTCTGGCTGGTCTTTGCTGGGCTGCTCCAACTCAGGGTGCCCAGCAAGCACATCTTGGAGGGTATTTGCTTCCCTTCTCACTGATAACTGGCTGAAATGCTCTGTAGAGATGTGAAAGCACTGAACACTTGCACTTTTGCTCACTGTTTGAGAGAACCCTCTCCAGGTATCTTGTGAAATCTTCCCACCTCCATAAGGAGCAAGGCTGCTGCCCATGGGCACATCACCCTGTGTCCTTGGCTCTTCCAAGACTTGAGCGACAAGCTGAGGCAGTGGGGATTTGGCCAAGGGTGCAGGGGGCTCCTCTGTGGGAGAAGAGAGGACAGCAGCTCTGCAAAGCTCAACCTAGAGCAGGGGGTTCATGTGGGGACCTGAGGTGCTGATCTAAGCATCATTCCCCCTGAAAAAAGGGCAAAGTCAGGCATGCAACCTGATACAATTCCTAATATCTACCAGGCAAAAGCTGAGCACTCAAACAGCTCTGGAGTTAGCTGCTTTTTGTTGTTTATTGCTGTCACCTCATGCTGGAATATTCCATCCCTATGATTTCTGGGAAGCTCTCAAGGATCCTGTCACCTCTCCTGGGTTTCTTGCTTTTCCTGGGATGTTTTGCAAAATGCCATAGTGACTCATTCTGGTCACTCCTCTTTGCTGGGATAACAACACCAAAGGGGAAAAACAAATGATATTTACTCCCGGTGTCCAAAATTGGCTTTGCCACTGTGAGCAGAATTTAGCAAGACAGAAATAGAGGAGTGATTATGGAGTGCACTGCAATTAGAAGACAGCCCTCTCAGATCCTCCTCTGGGTTACAGCTGAAACCAGAGATGGACTGGCTCCATCCAGGCTGACACCCCCAGCATGGGGTGCAAAGCTGCTAGAAAACTGTGCTATCAGCATGATGTTTACAAACCAGTCTGGCCCAGGGATTAAGGACCTGAGATGACCAGTGGCAGCAAATCAAAGGCAGGGCTCAAGAACCACAAGGCAGTGTTTTGCTCTTTCCTTTGGCTTGTAATTTCCCCCAGCATGCACACATGTGTGGGACCATATCCCAGCCATGGTTCTTGCAAGTAAATATAAAAGAGATTCAATAGAGTGGCAGGTGGCATTTAGAGCTGAATCACTGAGAGATGTCTGTTGTACATCATCATGGGAACTACCAAGAACTTCTCCAGCTTGTTCACACTTCCCTTGCAGACCCTGCTCCTACTTTGCAAACTGACCTTTTTCTTTTTGGTGGGAAAATGAAGATTTGTCCTGGTTACCATATTTCAGCCAGGCCACCAGGGAAACTGGCACCACTGACTTAGTGTGTGACGTTTGGTGCATTTGTAGGGTAAACAGGAGAAAATGCCAGGCAGGTTATCTGCAGCAAGGCACTTGAGCCTTCCTCCATTGTGAGACATGAGATGCCAACTGGCCACTGGCCAGTCCTTTGGCCACTGACCAACTGGCTGACATTTGTTTCTTCCATAGTTTACTCCTGGACCTGGTGGGAGGGGTGTTTTACAGCAGCAATTAGTTTATTCCTGGGGTAAACAGTAGAGATTGGAGGGTAATTGCAGCAAGAGGTTTGCTTCCTGTTCCAGTGTGAATAACCTGCTGGAGGCCAACTGGATGTTAGCCCTCAAATCTGTAAGGCCAACTGGCAGCTGGTCTGCATTTGTCCCTCTCAGGATTTGCAGATGTATGTTGGAAAGAGTGGGAATGGGGATCCCATCAGTCCATCCATCACTGAGGTGAGCTGCAGCCCGAGGGGTTGCTCGAGGCAGGGCACCAAGGGCTAGGCTGGAAGGTGTCTGATGACCCAATCCTGCTGACTTCATATCTTTCCCTTCCTAAATAATGGGTGTTTTTCCTCCTCGCAGCCCTGCTGGGCCCTCACGCAAGTTACCTGGCAATACAACACTGCATGATGCTGGTTTAACCTGGTTTGCTCCCAGACCTCCTTCACCTCACCTTCCACTTCTGCAGCAGGATCTATACATTAGCACAGGCTTTTGAGGGGGATGAGGCTGCTTACTGGCCTCAGCATCCCTCCTAGTTTCCTGAGTGACTCCTAAAATTACTTAGCTAGCTGTGACTTGTTCCATTCAATATTGTTGCTGCACGAACAAGGAGGGCGTGTGTACCTCTGACTTTTCTTCAGAGTCAAGCCTGACACAATTCCTATCCTTTTTTTCCTGTTTGTTTTTTCTCCTCTGCTCATCCTCTTTGGCAGCAATCTCCCCTCATCATGCTGCCAGCATGGAGCGTAAGATACTACAGTATCTTCCTTAGATGAGCTATCAAGCTCCCTCTTCCAGCACATGCCTTATCTCACTTTTTATTTCCATTGATCAGATGGATCCTTAGATCAATTTGATGTCCTTTTTTGAGCCGGAGGGTCAGGCCACAGTCTCCCATTTAGGTGGTGAAAACCTCTCAAATCCATCCAAAGGTTTAACTGGGTAACACTGAGACAAAAAGATCAGCTCAGCATGCCCAAGGATGGCTTATTGAAGTTGCTAATATGACTGACACAAGGAAATATTTATACCCATTAGGGCACTTTCCATTTTTTCTCTGAGATCTTTGGTGTGTAGTTGGGGAAGGGGCCTGGAGGGGAGACAGTGAGTGACAGTGGTTGTGCCCACATTGCCAAAGGTGTTGAGCCCACACTAGCAAACAGAGGGGTGAAATGGGAACCTGCTACTGCCTAATGCCTTACTGAGCAGCTATAAGATGTGGTGAAGCAGGATATATTCAAGCAGAATTTGGAATAAATCTCTCACAAGTCCTTTGGCTGAAGCATCTTTGAACTCAAGATAAAGAAATTTCTATCCCTTGGATATGTTCTGTCAACTGAATGTAGCCTTGTGGAATTTATTGGTTTTGCAGAAATCAGGATGATGTATTTTGGGATAGTCCAGATGTCTCTTGCTGCCTGGACTCCCTCAGTTTAAGTTTTCTAATTCCCCTCCCTGTAAAAGAAAAAATAGTTTAAAAAATCAAGAACTTTCTTAACCTCTTGGTTGGGTACAATTTAAAACAAACAAACAAGCAAACAACCTCCATCTGGAAAAAAAATCTGGCAAAGAAAACATGGCAGGGGGAAGGGTGGGGGGGGGGAATGTTTGTCTCCCTGATATTAACTTTTACTCCTTGAGAGGTGCTTGTCCTTCAAAAATGAGCACCTGCCAAAATCATTAGGAGGTTGTTAAGGATGAAGGCTGGCCAAAATATGTTCTTTTACCATCTTCAATTTCCTCAATGTAAAATAAATATAAGTTAACCTGCTGTAACTGCAGATGCTGCCACTGCTCCCACAGAACCCCCTTCTGATATGGATGGATAACATCCCTTCTTTATCTGATTTGATACTTGCATGTAACATGGCACATCTTGAAGGAGAAGAGCTTGGAACCCATGGGCTTCAACTGACAGCAGGCTGGTTCCCACCAACTTCTCATGCTGTAGCTGTAGAGTGCAGGATAATTGCACTGAATCAAAGTAGAATTTCCTGTGACAGTTGCTCTTTGGTTTGTTTTAAGTTATCAAGAAAACAGGCTCTGGATCTTGGCCTCTTTGGGTCAGGGATAGGGTTTTGGTTCTGTATCACATGGTCCCAGGTGCACAGATTGATAAGCACTGCCCTTTTGTTCTGATCTGAGGTGACAACACCTCCTGTCACCTGAAAAACTTCATTCTGCTAAGGCTGTTTATTTATTAAGATAAAAACCCCAGTCCTAGTTTTCACATGAGCTCATTAGCACTGTGCTTCCTTCCATCAGAGCTGGAGGTGGCCAGTAATTTGCAAGACCATCCCAGAAGGCAGGAACAAGGTGAGAAATGGTGATTATGGGCTGATGAAGTTCCAGCTTGTGTGTTATACTCACAGGTGTCTCTTCTCTCACCTTCTTAGCAGGTTTTTAATTCTTACATGAAACATTTATTCCTTGCTTTGAAACAAATTTCTGGCTCTTGGTGATGTTTTTCTGTCTTTGATGGAATTTGATGCACATTCCTTTTTATTATCAGCCATAGATGCTCTCAGCTTTGCCTCTGTCATATAATAGATCTGAATGTAAAAGATCAATATCCATCCCTATAAAGAAATCTCTGTGTATCTCTTGAACCCCTGTGATGCTTCCAGGAAATACACATGGCTTTTAAATGGGTGTGTTGCATAGGAATGAAATGCATGTTCTGGAGGTTTTAGAACCTCCTGCTGCATTCTCCCACTGCTCCCAACTCCCAGCTCCTTCTGATCCTGTACCTACAGGATAAGCAGAGCTGCAGCCAGCACAGCCCCAAACTGGGGCTAAAACAGTGCTGGTCCAGCAGCAAAAGCAATTTTCATTTTCCCAGGACATGCTGTTTTGCAGCCACATAATTTCTTTGGACCTTGCTTAGAGAGGAAGGCATGGCAGTGAATTGGCAAGCTTAAAAAGTTAACTGCAACAGATAATTACAGCAACATCTTTACCTTGTAGAAACAACATCTTAAATTAGATTTTATTTGCATGTGTCAAAAAGAGAATAAGTCTAGGAATCAGAAATTCAGCCTGTGTCAGTCTGGGAAATCTGCTTTGTATCATGTGTCGAATTGGCTCAGTGAAAAGGAACAGCTGGCAAGAGGATTTGTTTTTTTTTCCTCTTTAAGTAATCAACTGTAAATTACATTCTTTCAGTTGTCTTTTGCTGCTAACAAAGGTTTTCTACTGCCATGTTAGTATGCTTGTATAATTATTGTAACTATTGTTCGGATGTTGTATGGTGTAATTGGCCAACAGAAAGCCTGGACTAGGGGGTGGTTGGTCACAGCTACCTGTGTGCAGGCTTTGAACTTCTACTTGAAGGCTTTTCTAGCATCCTTCCTATTAATTAGCCTGCAGAAATTAATTCAGTTGTGTCTCTGCTACAGCATTCTGACAACAGTGAGTGCAGGTGGCTTATGGCAGATAACAGTAATACATTATCTACTATAAAGCAGAGAGACACAGCACCAGCTCCCCTCCTAGCCTCTGCTGTAAGGCTCAGCTCCTGCAACAGCCTCTACAACATCCACACTGCTTTAGGTGTCTGAGATAAGCTGTCAGCTCATGACCTGTGTCCCTATCACTGCAGGGCCACCAGTGGCCACAGTCCAGTTCCACCTCATTTTCCTAAGGTGGTAAATCCACTGATGTCAGTGAGTTGTAAGTTGAGCATGAATCGGGCAAAATGCAATACTGGGGTGTGCATTTGCTTTCTGCTCACTTTGTATTCTTGTTCCTGTAGAGCTTTATAGGATTGTATGGTTCAGGCAAAAAGGCAGAACTGCCACCCACACCTGAGGGGAAGTGTGATGTAAGAAGTTATTGTAAATACCATACCAGGAAGAAAAAAAATCTCTTTTAAATCTGTCAGGTGATGGACATCTAGGTATAGTCATGCCAACACATCACTGGGATTGAGGAATGACTGGCTAGTCACATTACAGAGCTTTTGGCTCCTTATACAAACCTGCCAGTGAGGTGAATAAATCCACAGGAGTACCAAAAAAACCTCACCCAGGACATAAATGCAGCCCTGTTCCTTCCATGGCAACTGCAAACGCTGTGTTATGGCATGTGCATTAGCCCTGCCCTGAGAAATGCACAGTCTGTTCCAAGAAGTTCCATTAAAACAGCAACAACAACAAAAACCACCCTGGCCAACTCGACACAGAGGTCAGGGGAGTGCAGCTGAGACGATGCTTTGCTGTCCCTGAATCCACTCGCTGCACAGCCCAGGAAAAGCTTCACTGCAAATTCCCCCCTCCCCATTTTTTGGGGTCTTGCCTTATCTCCTTTGGCTGGTTGGTGAGAAATATTAAGTCTCCATGTGTTTTGTCCACAGTGGATGTCAGCTCTTGATAGTCACAATAGATGGGCAACATAAAAAGACAAAAATATTCTTTTTTTTGTTGTTAGAAAGTAACAAAAGAAATAGCGTGTCTGTTAAACAAGTTACCTAAAGTATAACAAGTTTACTTTTGAGTCAGAAAACATGAATCATCCTGTAAAATCAGATCAAATTCAAGATTAGTTTCTCATGGTATTGCTGAGGAATTTCAGATATTTCCATTGGGAAAAGAGTTATTTCTTTAACCATCCCAAGGTTAGTTGGTTCAGTACTAATTTTCTCATGTATAACGAAGATTGCCCAAAGGTAAGGAATGTCAAGATCTAAAAGTAGAGTGGAAAAAAAAAAAGGAGGGGGGAAAAGTAAGAGGCCAAAGTTAGAGACACAACTCAGATTACTTTAGCTGGGCAGAAAGTTCATAAAAGCCTTGTTCTTTCCACACAGAAATACATCAAATCACTGCTGATAGAAGCATCCTCCAGCCAGTGATGCCAGCTGTAAATAAAGCAATATTCATACCCAGGAGCTGCTCTGCAGGGCTGTGCCCTGCCCATAATTTAGATTTCTTGGGACTCTTGACTTCTCAGTTGGCACCGTTGTAAAATTTGACACTGTGAGTCAAGATACAACTTGCAGAAGGCAGGGTTGTTCTGTTTGATTTTATTTCTTCCTAAATAAACTCTGATTAATTCAGGATTTTTTTTTCTTTGAATTTCTGAGTTATTTTATTCTTTTGAGGTGTTAATATCTGGTAGATGGACCAATAATACAATGAATTTCAAAGTAATGCATTTTTCCACTTAATTCAGCTTTGTAGGACTTCCTTACTAGCCAACTACTGTAGAATTGTCTGGTTCTTCTGTTTATTTAGCCTTCTGTAGATGACTGCTGAGTTTTTACATGCCTAAGGCAATAAAATGCTCTTGACCTGCATGTACCATGGCAGATGGAGCATCAGCAAAGACAAGCATGCCCAGGTCCTTCAGCATGCTCACTGTCAGCAGCCTCCTGGGGCAGAGAAACCTGGGCACAGCACTCATCCCTCTTGACAGCAGCTCTTCCAGGGTGGCACATGGCCTGAGACTTGGCTACTTTCTGCCACTGTCAGCAGGGAATGGCAAGAGCATCCAGAAGGTGATTCATCCACCCAGCACCGGATGGGGTGAATCAGCCACCAAGAGCAGCCCTCTCCCATCACCAGTGACTAGAGAGCAATTGCAGACAATCAGCTTTAAATAGATGTCTAACTTTAGATCATTAAACTTGGGTGAAATGAATCCCATCTTATGGGATTTTCTATCTCAGGGCACTTAACCATGTCTCTTTTTTTTTTTCTTTTTTTCTTTTTTTTTTTAATATCCTTCTAGTCATGATGTATATTCAGGCAAAATCTTGCCTGCTACTTGGATGATGGTGGGAATTTTCTGAAGTGGGTTGGTTTGGGTTTTTTTGGATCAAATAAAGCCTTTAGTCAATCACACTGAATCAGCAGTGCTGAGCAATAGCTAAAAGAGGAGCTACAACTACCTGGGTAGCAATTTTGATGCTGAAGTTGAATAATATTTCAAAGTGAAAAGTATTGTGCTATTTTCACCTCCTGCTTTTCAAAGGAGTAGAGGGAGAGAGAGAGAAGGTGCTCAAAGAAAATCCTGAGTTATTTTTTTAATAATGTAGATTTCTCCCCCAATTCTATTCCCCCCCCCTTTTCCTTCACATAGTGAGAAACTTCCCAAGGTTGCCAATGGCACTAAAACAGTCAGTCCACTTTCAGAATTTCAGTCACCTCTTAAACACTTAGAGGCTGAATTGAGTGAAAACCTGTTTTCAGAAGAGTTTCCAAGGAAGTAGAAAGTTTCCACACCCTGAGTCTTGCACTCAAAGAAATGGAAACTCCATCTTTGCTGCCAACAGTCTGACCTGTTGTATTGCAGGCTGCTAAGTGCTATAGTCTCTAATAAAAAAATGTGAACGTGCATGGTGCTGTGTTAAAACACACAAATCCACTTTGGGAAGCTTAGTTGAACAATATGAAACTCACTATTTATTTATTATTTTTTTTTTTGCTTGCAGTTTCCAGGCATAATGTTGCTTTTTAGATATCTGATAACAAATAACTTTGTAAGAAGCAAAAGTTAGAGTTTAATATCCTTTCTGTTCACCCCTTTTGCTTTGTGTCAGAAGATATATTGCTTACAGCATTCTAGTTAATGGCTACTTTCATGCAAGGGAAAGTGTAATAAAGTAAAAAAGACAATACTGCATTTTAAAATTCACTCTGTCATGCAAAAAACTATTTCTGGACTTCAAGGCATTAGGTGGGACATTATCAGGTTCCCACTCTTGGTCCTGCATCCATCTATATAGCCACACACAAGTGATGCTCTAGTCAATCACCTTATGTCAATGGCTCTATTGATTTCCAAATCAGAGGAGGATAAAAAGAGCTGTGGAGGGTTTACTATGGAAGTTGCTCAGGAGTGCTGGCTGAGGAACTGGAGGAAGCATTTGATGATGTTTTGGGATTCCTCTCTGCTAAACCCTGGTATTTGCTGCCAGGGTCAGGCTTACCCTTGTTATCATTTTGGTGCAGCCCAGTAAAGCTGAATGAAATGATTGTAATTAAGTTGTTATGTAAAAGCTGTTTGCTTTGCATTTTGTATTATACAATAGGAAGCAGTTTTTCTATAAAGCAACTAATCAAAACAAAAGCCCTTTCCAGAAAATCCTTCTCGATTAAGGCATGATCAAATGCTAAAAGCCTTTGTAATGAGCAAGTAAAGTTTGTGAACAAGATTTGTTTCCCTACAAACTAACTTATTTTCCATTCCAGTCCAAAGAAGAGAAATCATCACCTTTTCCTGTTGATAAATTTCAGGATCAAAATGCCAAATCATGGGTGGGTTAGGAAAATCTTGTTTATAATCAAAGGCTTGGAGACCTTCCTACATATTTTATATTTTAATTGTACACTACATTGGCATCCTACTATAAAGACATTACTTTCGGGAAACTCCCAACTCTTGACATGACTAAAACTTAATTGGATCAAGGATTCTTTTCTGTCTTTTCTCTTTATTTATTTATTTTTAAATAAAAAACTATTAGTATCATTCCTTGCTGCAGAAAACATTCCTCTGCTGCCATTGCTTGTTGGTAACAAGCACAAGCAAGACTTTTGTCCTCATGCAGCATTTAAAATGCACAGTTAGATGAATCAGGATCTATATCTTTCAAGGAATTGTTAATTACTGCTGCCAAATCACATTATTGGTTCCTAAAAAACCAATGTAGGTGTCCAAGTTTTGTGGTTTTCTACTAACTGGGAGCACATAGATAGATAGGGTTGTGGTCCCTACTTAGCATCAATCCAGAGTGTCTGAACCAGGGTTTATTGCAGCTTAATTCACTGAAAAAAAGTTAGATTATCTTTCCCAAGTAACCGTGTGAAAGGAAATCTGGACAGCATTTTGGTCCTTGAGGAGCATCAGTAAATCCCTAGCTGTACTGAGCAAAGCCCATGAAGGCAAATGTGTTGCCAGAAGGCATCCAGTTATCCCCAGAGCAGGATGGGAAGGGGGGATGCTGGATGTTAACTTCTCTGCTCTGTTAAAACCTCAGCACCATCTTCCCCCAAAGATGGATGGGCTGCAGGACCTCCACCAGTGTCCATTGCACAGCAGTGGCTTGGGTGTGAAGTTTTGCCTGCTCAGCCTGTGCAATGAATACAATTTCATTCTGCTAAGAAGGGGGGGAAATTACAAAAGCATTTGTAGGATGCTGAAAGCCTTGTTTTTCCAGGCATTACCAATGAGGATGACAATACTTACTTGTTTAACCAAACTATAGTGCAAATTACATGTCTGCATTTTAAAAAAATCTTATAAACACCTTTACGTTCCCCCCATGATAGGACTTATTCTACTTCTGGTGACTGCAACCGTGCCTCCCTTTTTCTAGCTATTTCAATGGGTTCAACACACTTCACTTCTCATTACAGTTTCTTGCACTGAGAAATTCAAACTGCAAAATACTGTTGAATTGGAAAATATTATTATTACAGTAATAGTCATAAGGAATCGGATTTGTACAAAACTATAAAGCAAAACACACTGAGATGATTCATTATGCATCACATGGAGAAAGACGTAATGTTGTTAATATGGGAGAGCAGATGTGTCTATGTATTTTAAGTATCTCTTTTTCTTTTCTCTGATGAAAGGTTGTTTTCCTGGAGAAAAAAGAAAAAAAGAAAGAAAAAAAAAAAGGAAGAAAACCCAACCTGATCTTCATTACTGGTACTATTGAGAAAGTTCATTGGGAAATGAAAGCTCTCACTGCTGTTGCCATTAATCTCATTTTATGTTAGTTTGGCTTTTACTGCAGAAAGTAAAAACTCTTGGGTTTTCTTTCATACCCAGTCCCATATGTGAGTTAAAGCAAAGTTGACAAGCAAGTCCTTGACGTAACCTCACGCATGCTGTGGTTAGAAGCTGTATAGCAGCAAGGACCCAGATGTGATTTCCTCACTTTATTCAAATTAATTGGGCTTTAATTAAAAACGCAGCACTTTGTTTTGTTTTCTCTTAAAGAGGCAGGGCTACAGGCATCCATTTGTTACTTATCTGTATTTCTCTTGGTAAAGTTGTTTTGATGTGTGTGAGAAAGAAAGTTTATCCTTTATTTTTTTCCATTCTGTCATAGCCCAAGCATTTTGTGCAGGGACTGAAAAGAGGCTCTTGAGTTCATGTGGTCTATAGAACAATACCCTGTGATGTTAAATGTGACTGCACTCCCACCTTGCCTGGAGGAGTGGGGCCAGTTTGTCACTGTCTTATAGCTAAATGCTCCATCCTCAGTGACTGAACTCCCTCTCCAGTGGCTCCATACTGCAGACACTACAGATTTTATTATCCTTTATTGCACAGACCAGTGGAAGACAGATCTATAGAATTTATGAGATGATTCTTCTGGATTTTAAAATTATATGATACATTTATGCAGTGGAGGTGCTTCTTATGAATCCCAGTGGACTTGTTTAAAAAGTACAGGACTTTTTCTGTTATACAACAAACTATGTCTGTATTCATTGTGCTGGGAATAAGGAGTAGATGTAGCATCTTGACTATCTGCTTTTAAGGTATGTTAAAGATGAAATTTCAGTAAGCCTCAGACAATGCAGAGTAGAAAACAGATGAGGAAGCCACTTGGGTAGAAAGGATCTGATTCTAGAAATAATTTAGGAGAACAAAAGTGATTGCAAAGTCTGACTTTCCAGACAAAATGCTTTGGAAAAACATCCTCCTCACAAAACTTGTGGTGCTGTAGAAGGGCAGCCATGCCCTGTGGCCAGTACCTGTGGTGATTGTCTGCTGTTGGAGAAAAGTCAGAGGCTCCACGTCAGGGCAAAGATTTTATTGCTGATCATTTCAGAAGAGATGGAGGTAGGTGGAGATCAGCACCAGGGACACATTCATGCACAGCAACACCCACCCTACTCTCTTGTCCCACTCAGGGGACAGCAAGGGAGGTGAATCTTTGTTACCCCCTGTCCATGCATGGCAGGGCCACCAGGATGGCAGAGACACAACAGTGACTCTGAGGAACAATAGCAAAACAATTTATTAGCTCTCCCTAACAAAGCAATCAACTAATGGTGCAGATAAAGGTGTTATTTTCATAGGTGATTATTTTATGGTGTGACTAAATTTTGAGGGAAAAAAAAAAGTTATTAGAAAAGAGATGGAGGAGGATTGAGAGAGTGAGGAAGAGAGAGAGGGAAAGATAAAGATAAAAACAATAGCCAGGCTCTTACACTCCACCAATGCTGTTCAGAGGGTTGAGGATCCCAGCCCAGCAGAGGGATGCAGATCCCAGTGGGATGCTCTGCCTAGATGCAGCCAAGAGCAACTCTGCCAGATTGTGGCTGAGGTGTCTCATGAGTAGAAACCTCGTGTGCCACTGCTGGTAACCCTCATGATTACTGTCATTAGTTAGCCACTGTTTTATAAGCACCCAAAGACTCGCTAGGTCTTAGCCACTGTTGGAAGTGATGACTTTTTAATGGCAACCAGCACGCTTGAAAATTTCCCTGAGATTGAACATTCCAGAGACAGAAACGTCCCTGGGGAGCCAGCTGCCTGCCCTCTCATTGCTCAGATATTGAGGTTAATTGGGGAAGTGAAGAGCTTTGAATTACCACGACAGTATAAAGACATCGACGTGCTTGTTTTGAACGTTTTGGTCTAGATCCTTGTAAAAATACCAGCAAGTTTTAGCTGTTATTAATCACATTAAGCTAGCGGACACATTTTATTATTTGGCAGCAAGTTTGTCCTGTGTCCTGTAACTGAGCCCATCGTAAGATTCCCACTTCATTTTGTTTGCTTACTTGATAGTGCAGATAGAAACGGGAGGATGCTGGAAATGAAAACTCTATTTAGGCCACATAATCTCCTTCATTAAGTATCAGTGATGCTGGATAAGGCTCACTTGGGGACCTATTAATGGAAACACATCTGCTGTGGTCATCATAATAAAAGACTAGCTAGAAAGTGATTAATTGCTGTTAACAGAAGCAGGCCCTGCTTTGGGAAGGCAAATACGTGGCACAATTGGATGCTCAGAGCACTCCAGGCACAGGAAGGCATCGCACAGACAAGTGTGGCTCTTGCTGAATGAATTGCAGCATTTCAGGGACAGCTCAAGGGGTCATCCATGCCAGGATGGGTCCAGTCGGGCCACCTTGCCCCTGGCTGATGATCCCACCTCTCCCAAACTCTCCCAAGGTAAGAGCTAATTGGAAAAGAAACATCACTGCCTTTTTTTTTTTCCTGATTCAAACACATTTTATTAGTGCTATTTGTATTACGGTAGTCACAAGAGACCCTAATCAAACTGGGGCCCTCTTGTGTTAGACACTGTCCAGATGCATAATAGAAACCAGCTCTTCCTTTTTAGAACTTAAAGGCTTGCAGATAAGCTGGAGCATGGGAAGGGAAAACCAGACACGAAGTGGGGAAATGCCATGTCCCGTCTGATGTTTTAGAAGACAACAGAGATCTCATAGGTCTCAGTTTAGGATTTTTGGACCCTACCCTTCTTTGGGAGTGGGAAATAATGTAGGACATCCTCAGCAGTGAGACATGAGCATATGGCCTTCAGCAGAGCCACGCTGCCTCGTGCCTGCAGAGGATCTGGCTCTGGCACAGGGTGGGCTGAGCACTCGGCAAGAAAGAAAACACTTGTCTTGGAAGATTCTCAGGATGTTTGAACAGAGAGCACAGAAACATTCCCAACTTACAGTGACTTTATAAGAAGGCATGTCATACCCTTTCAAACAGAGGGAAAGTATGAGCCAGCATGGCAGGAAAACACGGCTGATTTCCAGGCAGTTCTCTAGCACATTGATTAGAGTCCAGATGAAGATAAAAAGGCTAGAGATCCAATGCACAGCTCTGGAATTGTATGTTTCTGTAGAAGATCTAATGTATTCATGCTGTCAGGTCACATACATTAGACCTAGAAACCTGATGTTTTCTTTCTTTTATATTTTTTTCTTCTCCCTTTTTAGAAGCACTTTGAGCAAATATATTGAATGAGACATTTGCAAGCATGGAGCCCATTAATAACCCAACCTGAATGCAATGCTCAGTCTCATTCATACTGCTCTTGGGAGCCAAGGAAATTAAAATCCTATACATTTCTTTTCTGCACTGGGGAAATCAAAGCCAAACCATGAGATGGGGCTGATTAGAGACAGGTGAAACGTCTGCTTGTTTCTAAATCTTTGCAGTTCTCATTTAGATAGCCCCTGGATTTTCCCAGTGCATTCTGCAGATGCCAGAGGAGAGATGGCTGTGAGAGGAGAAAAGAACTTTGAAGACTATCTGAAAACCAAGAACTTTTCAGATGCCAAAGACCAAACATGCTACAGTAAAGGCTCCTCACTGGCAGCTGGTGGAGATATTTATCTTGTACTTTGTGCCTTCCCCACACCCCAGGTTTGTGAGACTGTGAACCTGTAGTCTGAATTGTGCTAAAATGACAGTGACAAATATTAAAACCTCCCATCAGTTTAGTAGAATGAGGAAATAGTAAACCAGGCAATAATGATGCCATTCTGTACATGCATAAATGGTGTATATAAAATTAACTCCTCTATAGAGCAATATGTTATTACTGTATATAACTCACAGCTTACTCAAGGTGCACCAAGAACCATGTCTGTGCCTATATCATCCTTGGTACTGCTGCTTGTCCAGGCAACCACTGTGAATCAGGATGCAGAGGTCCATTAGTTGAGTATTAAGTGGGCAGACAGACATCAAAATGACTTTGTCACAAATCTGATGTTCTCATCTAAATAGATATAAATGGTCTTGGTTTATAACTGCTTCCTCCACTCAATCTCTATGATATCCTAGACTTGCTAAAGGTCTTTTTATTGCTGCCATCTGATTGTATAACTCTCCACTGATAGCAGCTCTTCATATTGCATCGATTATGAAGAGAACAGGAAAACGAACAAAATGTACTCATTCTGTTTATAGTTTGAACTATAATTTTGTGGCCCTTCTTGGATGCCTTACCAGAAGAATCAGATGCACTTTTCTCCATGTTTGGCAACACGCTGCTAATTTGGCCAGGAGCTGTGTCCAAGTTTACTCAGCTCTTGCTCTCGCCTGCTTTCCCGAATGGCTGTTTTTGTGACATGTGAGATGGACAGGGCTCCCAGTGCAACTGCTGAGGCACAGCAGGAGCTTCCACTGAATACAGAACTTCCAAAGAAGAAAGGCTGTTCATCAACCCTTGATAACCACCCACTGGTATGTGAGCGGGGTAGGAAAGTTCAGACTTGATCTACGAAGGAGGTGGATGATGATGTACTTGGCACAGCCTCTGTTTACCCTCCTAGTCAGAAGTGTAGGGTTATTCCTATTCATCAAGGTAAGTGGGAGGCACAGCCTGCTTTGGTTGGCAAAACTTACTCTCTTTCCCATCTCAGCATGCTGCAGGCCTTGTCTTCTCTTCATTTGAAGGGCTGAGATGGACAGTTGACTCATTTTCAGCTGTGATAAAGCTCTCTTCTTGCTTTGCTGTGCTTTGGTCAATCCAGTGGTGAATGACTCAAGATTACAGTAGCCTGACTAAATAAGTAGTCTAAAGTAATGTGAATTTGATTGTTTTAGAAGCAGAAAGTGGAAAAAAAAAAAGGAAATTATTTATCTCTCCTTCCATGATAAGAGTTTCTATTTTAATTGAACTACCTTTTTATAAAATTACTTATTTGCTTTAGGGGCAAGTGGTAGAAATCTCTATATAAGAAGGAAAACCCTTCAATTAACTACTTAAAAATCTGGTGCCTGTCGAACAATTTAACTCAGATACAAAGAAAGCAGTTTGGTAAAACTCTGCAAGGCTGAGAGTGCAGCTCTGTGCAAACTGGGATAGAATATTTATCCAAAAGACTGTGTGGAGCTGACCCCAAAGCAAGAGACCACCCCAATTTATCCTCATCTACTGCCACTGGAAATCATGCACTGAAATTTTTGTGGGAATGTGAGGTTTTCCTCTATCACTGTCAATTTTCTCTGTACATGGCTGCATAAAAAGACTAATCAGAGGAAAGGAAAATGGAACCCAGTTTCCTCAGTTTCCCTTTTTGCTGATCAGCCATATTCAAACCAATGCACTAGTCTTAGTTTTGTTTCTGGAGTTTTTGTTGACTGAGATTTCTCCCAAGGAGATTTCATGGCATTTTTATTTTCCCAGGTAAATAAATACCACCCTACTTGCAGTGACCCATTAGCCATTATTAGCTTAATGATGTACTTCAACTGCAGAGAGGGAGATAAAGCTGGATGATGGCAAAAAAAAAGCCCCAACCCAAACCCATTTAAAAATATTTCAATAATAAGGGTAATAGAGGACTAGAGAGCTGTAGGATGCCTCTTGTGGATGTGCCAACTGATGCCAGCCCATTTCCCACCAGTATGGATGAACCCACCTTCAGTCAAGTTATCAGCTACACAGTCTCAAGATTTTGTCCAGTCCTGTTTTCTAAGACAGGGCCAAAATTTGTCTTTGGCAAAATAAAGATTAAATAAAGCATGAGTAATATGTATGTAGATCTGGAAGATATCTTGGCACTGAGATCAATTTCCTGCTCTGACGGATTTAGAAGTGCTCAGGTTCCTGCTGCGACTGGAAAGTTGTTTCAGAACATCTTTCCTGTGATGCTCAGAAACCTGCTTCATGTTTCCACCCTCTATTTACTCACAACCAGTTTGATTTAAGGCCAGCATTGTCCTTTAGCTTAAATAACTGTCTCCCTTCCCTGGGGGTTTACCTGGGCTATTTATAGAAAGCAATCATCTTCCTTGCCTTTTCCTCCATTTCCTAGCCTAAACAAAGCTATTTTAGTTTCTTCACCACCACCCTGATTGCCCCCCATCTTCCTCTGCACCTGCTCCACCAGCCCAGATCCTGACTGGTCCCAGTGCCCCACACTGGGCAGGGATCTTCCTTCTCCCTCCTGAGCACACCAACTTTGTAACCGCCTCAATTTTCAACACTTGTTGCCCTCCTGAGTCGTTTATCCTCTGATCTTTAATACACCAAATCTTTATTTTCCTTTCCCATCTGCAATTTTTGAGCCCTGTTTATCTGAGAAGCCTCTATCATTTGTCTCTTGTCTCATTTCTTTATCAGCTGAAGGATGCATGTGGATGGGCAGTGGTACAGAGATGCTGTTTGGGGATTTCTATTGCTATAACAATATAATTTCCCTGATTTATTATTGAAATCCTATAAATAGGCTGCTGACACCTCAGTCTGGGCTTGTTATCTGTGATCCCTTTATAGCCCCTGAGAAGGTGCAGGTTCATCTCTCGTGCCTACAGTCTGACAGAGTGAAATTTTGAGGTGTCTGGTTTTCTTTAGGGAGTATAAAAGAAGGCCATGGCATCAGCCCAGGATTAGTCATCTAACTTTTAGACACCGTGAAGTCAGATAAGATGAATTTCACCTTTAAATATCCACATCAACAAGGTAGACATGGCTTTTGGGTATGCCAGTTCTAGCTGCTGAGCTAGAACTGATCAGAAACTGCCATGAATCAGTGGCTTCTCAGAAGATGACATTCTGTTCCTTTTGTTTTGGGCACGTCATATGAGAATAGAATGAGAATTTCAAACCTCTCCAGCTTTATCTGAAATCTACTCTTTTTTTAAAGCTTGGTATCAACTGTGAGGGAGTGAAGTGACACTTCTGAAAGTGCCTCTGAAAGCATCTAGTGAGTTTGAGCTTGGTCACTGTCAGCCCTGGGCTGGTCACATCTTTGCTCCACTCTTCCAGAAGACCAAGGGCTACAGCAACACTTGTTTCCCAGGACCCCACCAGGGATCTCTGCTCTGATGAGGATGGACCAGTCCTCAGATTCCAAGGGGGCTGCACCTGCTTCACTTTTGTCTTCCATAAAACCTGTGCCTCAGGCACTCTTCACAAGGTAAGTGAGAGGCATGGAAATCCTTGGGCTGTTTGTTGTGATGGAATCTGGGCAAGAAAAAGAACTTGGAGTTCACAATGGAAAATATTTTTGAGAGCAGTTTCTCTGGGGCAGCAGCTTTGCTCAGCAAGTGTAGGAATTATTTTGGTATACAATAAATCTTTGTAGTTCCGCAGCCTCACTTGTCAGCTCTCCCAACAAGCATCCTCCCCGGGCCAGAGCCTGACAGCTTTAGCCCTGGATTCTGTGCCTAGCTGGGCTGTTATGGATTCACAACATTTCTCTTTTCCCCTGTTACTTACATAAGCCTTCCATGCTATGTAAACTGAAAAAAAAACCCCTTAAACTGAAAATATTTCTTTTTGTTGATAACAAAAGGGAGAGATTGCTCCAGACACACAGGAACAGCTTCATCATGTTTACTTAGAAGCACCTCAAGCTGGGGCACTAACTTTGAAACCTCCTGCTATGAATTTTGAGCCCTTGCCCTGAATATCCCCCCTCAGGCAGATGTCTGAAGAAAACTCCCTGCTCCTGGAATTGCAACGAGATGGGCAAAGCGATGACTCAGGAAAAGAAAAGACAGCATCTCAGCTTAAAACTTAGCTAACAAATGTGACCCTGCTGGAAGAGGACTGGTTTTGTTTGGCTCCCGAGGCAGTCACTAACTTAAGGCCAGTGGTGAGTTAAGAACTGCTCAGATGTCTTCGGATAACTTCAGTCAGAGTCTGCTGGCACACTTCAGTACAGTGAAAACAACACAAATATTTCAGGGTAGATTATTAGCAGAATGGGGAAAAAAAAAAGCCTACAGATGCGTAGTAATTAATCTTGTCCCTTGAACTTTGCTTATACTATTTCATTCCTTCTTTAACCTTTGTTTAAAATCTTCGGCAGGGGTGGAGAGCTGGGAGGAGACTTTAAATAGATGTCTCAGTCCTAAATGCATTTCTAAAACAAAAGAAAATTAAAACGAAGCATTTTGAGCCTGACTATTGATGGGTGTCTCCTTGGTTTTAGATCATCAGTTAAACACAAGTCCAAATGCTAATAGTTGTGCAGCTTAAGATCCAGTTTCTTTAATTTACTAGATCTTCGGTTTATGCTTTAGTTTAGCACTCCAACCAAAGATTCTTTAGAAATCAATATTTCCCTTGGGTACACAGGTTTTTATTTCAAGTGGAGAAGCAGTAGAGAGGCTCACTTCAAAAAAAACAGTTCTTTGCAGCAAGATGGCAGCTATTCTCCTGCTTAAACTGTTCTTTATCCCTCACGAAAAACACCACCTTTTGGAAAAAAATGCAGCATATTTTATTCGAAACCTCCACAGCAGTTTTTTTTTTCCCCACTCAGCTTTGTCAGGAGCATCTCTAAGTAGGAAGTATCGCTTCCTATAGAGGGGTTGAGTTAATCATTTCCCCTTAGGAACACACTGGGAGACACGTTTAGTCAGACGTTTGGACAAGCAGCTCGTTGTGAGGTGAATGAAAAGCTGCTGGAGTGGAAAGAGGAGCAGGGCAGAGCTGAGCCTGCATCACAGAGCACGGGGCTGTGCATGACCTAGGAAGGAAGCAAAAGGATGTTTCCGAAAGCCATAGCATATAATAATTCACTTTAATCTTCCGTCGTTGTCTTCTCTCTGTAAGAGAGAAATAAAACTTGGAAAAACTCCACTGGAGATGTACTAGAGGCTCCCGACCTTCTGGCTGTCAGCTGGAGGGGGAGTGTTCTCCAGACCAATGACTGTAGATAAAGAGCTACCTTGAGTTGTGCTAAACTCTTCTTTTGCCCTTTGGGAAAAATTGGGACACATCATTTCAACAGCGTGTCCAGTGTGGGACCATCTGTAGGGAGATGGCAGCTCCCAGGGCTGGGGATCTCTTGCCTTCAAGTGGAAAAATCCCCCTACTAAAATAACTTTTTAACAGATAAAGTCCTCCTTTCAGGCAGTGGAAGAGAAACCATGTTCCTAGCACCATTAGCTTTAGTGAAGAAGTTTTCAGCCTCTAACACATCACTAAACACTTCTGGAATTTCCCTCTTTTTTTTTTTTTTTTTCTTGTCCATCTCAAATCACCCTGAGTTGTAAATGCCTGATGGAAATTTTCTGAGAGCAAAACAACCTCCAACAGGCATTCCTTGGGTGCCATTTCCATCTCCTGGAAATGAAGGCAGTGTCACCAGCCTGGGGAACTGGAGAAAAGCAAATCTCTATTTAAGACATCATCCAGTTCCCATTGGGCCTCATCACCTCCGACAGATTTGTGAGTCACTAAGAGGAAACATTTTACTGCTATCCTGTTTGGTCAGCAGGTGGAAGGGAAACAGCTCTCTCAAACCCTGGAAAAAATTAATTTAACAAGACTTCAGTTTCAGCATAGTCTTCGTGTTTTCGGCCTCTGTCTCAGTTTCATGTTATGCCAGCAGTTTTCTGGATGCTTTACAGAGGGAGACAAAAAGACAAGATGATTGGTATAATTTTATTTTTTTTTTAACCCTATGTAATTTTTGTGCTACTTCCCAAATTTTCAGCCAGTAATATAAAAAAATATAAAAAGCTCTTTTCTCTCCTTAATTTTTCCTCTGCTGTTTTAGAATCTTTTGCTTCTGCTTTCCAAGAAGTTCTGCTGCAAGATGAAAAATAAAATTTTTTAAAATTACGTTTTCTTAAAACTACAGGGTAGGATTTAAAAAGGATTTAGGTAGTTCATAAACTTTGCAAAAGGGATTAAATTCTCCCCTAAAGAAAAAAAGAAACTACAGATATCCCTCTTTTTCATAATCCAGTGAAAACAGGAAAATGAGCATTGCTGAAGACATCTCAGAAAATTATTTCCCAAGAGGATTTTAGGAAATAACAACAATAAAAAAAGCTCTATTTCTACCAAGAACATTTCCTAGCTGGAACCTCAGCCAGCTAAAGTGCTAGTGGATGAATTAGAATATCCCTCACTTCATGAGCCTTTTAAGAAAATTAACTCTTCTGCTGTCACATTAATTTGGTTGGCAAATTCATTTCCAGGCTGCTGGGCACCTTTGCCAAAGACTTCACCAAGATTCAGCAAGGTGAGGAATGCCAGCATTGCAAGACATAGTGATTATACACAGCACCCAATCTGGGACACCTTGCTGGGTGCTCTGGTTGCCCTCGGCTTCATCACAGCCTCGAGGGAGCAACACAAGCATGAGAACTGAGGTTTTTGATGCTGCTATCTCTGCTTTCAGACAGATAACCCATGAGGTCTGGTGGTGAGGTTGCCCTCCTTGGTGATGAGGAAGACCTCAAGTGTGCAGAGAAACCACTCCAAGAGAGGAGGTTTTGGGAGAACTCCCTAATAGAGATGAAGCCCTGAATATCCACCAATATCCAAGGATTCAGAAAGCACTAATAACATTTAGACTTGACTCACTTGTATTACTGTTGTCAGTCTTCTACCTTCCTTATTACGGTCCTCTAAAAGGTAAGAATAGGATAAGCCAACTCTTGAACCAAGCCTTGAGCATAAATTAGCTTTTAAGACATTTTAGAGCCAATTTCTCTCACTGTTTATACATTTCTGGTTCAGCAGATATCCATCTCAGAGCAACAATGAAGAAACGGGTCCATTGTGCAGTAAAGTATATAAAAGCTCTAAAGTTTCCTTAAAGATGTTCCAAAGTGATACATGATCTTGGGTGCTCAAATCTGAGACATATAAGAAACGTTTTAAAAGATTCTTAAATAAATTAAGCCACTGGGTCAATTCCAGCCAAGCTGATGAGAGAACAATGTATAATATAGAGAACAACCCCCTGACCCTCATCATGTGCTTGTTTCTGTAAATACATCCAAAGAGAGGATTTTGGAAACTCCTGCAGTGTTTTGACACAGACACACATTTCATTTTCAGGCTTCCACCTGGGACTTGTAGTAGCTGCACAGAAAGGAGAGCAATTGTTCTTGTGGTTTCTTTCTGGCTCGGACCACAGGCTGATGCACCAGAAGCCTTACGAGAAATTCTGCTTTGTTGGGATTTCCTGCAGGATTCTGCACACAAAAGCAGCCCCAGCAATTCAGCTGACACAGTTATTGGAACCTGCAGATGATTTTCCCAACACTGATTGATTTGGGAACCTCTGCTTTTCACCCACTACTCTTTGTTACAACCTACATACTTCCTGTGGGATAGGATTTGGATGCCGTTTTCTTTGAAACATCACTAAGTGTTATGAAGTGCCATTGTATTCTGCTAAAGCACTGCCAGCCCAGGGAGAGCTGCATTTCAATTGCCAGGAAGAGATTTTGAGTTGCTGAGATTTAATAAGTTACAGAGATATACCAGGTTACTGCAATTTAACAAGTTACTGAGATGTAACAAGCTGAGATTTAACAAGTTCTGAGATTTAACAGGTTTTCTTGAAGTCTTAAGAAGAACCAGCAAGTTGTTTCTTGTGTAGCAGTGATTAGCAGAGACAGTGTCTTCTTATCTCTAAAGCATCAGCCTAAAGCATCAGCTTGTGTTTCATTATGAGATGTGACCCCCAGTGCCCACCATGGAAGGGCTAGTCTGACATTTTGCTCTGTTTAAGTATTTCCTCCTTTATATAGTGATCACCAGACCACCATAGTGCCTGAGCTGCTCTTCTTCCAGTCAGTAAAGGCAAAAAATCCTCAATCTCAACCCTGATCCACCTGGTTTTTGGATTGGGAGGTTTGCCAAGCAAAACTCTCACTCACTAATAGATGTGCATGGGGCATTTTCATGCAGCTGCTCAGAGCAATGTTAATCTGTGTGGTCTTTACTTTCCTCAGCATCACCTGCATCCTTCATTTCCACCCTGGAGCAAATCCCTGGACCAGCTCAAGACAGGGAGAAATCAAACAAAGGACCCCAAACCCATACAAACAAAGAGAAAAAACTAAAGAACTCTGATTACACTGAGTAAATGAGAATCATTTGGGGATCAGAAGACATTAATGCACTTGCTGAATGAAAAGGAAAGAGCTTTCATTCTCTCACCATCCTTGTTTTACTTGCACACAGAAGAGACCAAAGCTGACTGGCTTGAGTTCTGACACTACACTGGAAGTGCCTGGTGTTTTTCCTGCTGAATGTCCATTTTAGACAATAAGGATGATACATCTTTCCATAAAGCCTAATGGGAGAAATGCTGCAGTGAGCTGGTACCTGGCAGGCCCCTTGAGAAAACTGGTCCCTGGGGAGCAGAAAGATGAGATCTTGCCTTGGGGGAGAAGGAAAGAATAGTTTTCTTCTCAAAATCTTTTTCAGTCATTATTTTCAGACTTTTGTGGAACTTTGATATGGTGGTTGGCATTAGCAGACAGCTTTCTCCCCCTGCCCCCAGTAAAGACCTGATATTGAAAGAAGCCATCTGGCCAAATATCCCCATTTAATTGCACTAAGATATGGAACTGAACCAGTTAAACCTGAATTATTGCAGTATTACTCCTAAAAGCTTTACTGTAGGGTGTGAGTCACAGTGTGGTTTGGTCCTTTGTCTATGCAGAGTTTGCAATATTTTTTTCTTCTTTTGGTAGAAGCAGAAGATTCATCAAAGCACCTTAGACCAAAGGCTTTATCAAAGCCAGGAAGGGAAGCCTGGCAGTCCCTATACCTATTGATCCCACAGAAGGTGAGAAAGCCCCATGAAAGCATCTCCCCATTTGGGCAACAACATCCTTTCGAGGAAAATTCTTTCCTGATCCTTGCTTTAAAGAAGTGATTTGAGATTAATGTAAAGACCATTTGTCATATGGGTTATAAGAAATGCTAATGGCTTTCCCAGCTTGTTGCATTTTCTACAAATGAAGCCTGTATTGTGAGTTATTCTGTTAAGCACAAAACAGTAAAGAAATAGTCTCCTCTAAATGGCAAAGCCCAAACTGAGTCACTCATCAATTCACTGCTAATTGTCAGATGTGTTTATTGCACAGGAGAATTGATAACCTGTAATAAGATGTGATGGATTTAGCCAGCTGTGTTTCTACAATTTCAGACTGGTATATGTCCAAGAGAAACCGAGAGAGTTATATGAGTACCAAAAAAAAACTAAAAAAGAAGGATAAAAAAAAGAATAAAAGAAAAAACCCACAAACCTACTGTAGTGTTGATTCAGCACTGGTGATTTTTTTTTTTTCCTGATTATTTCTGTAATAACAAGTGTCTGATAAGTGGGTTAAAGACTGACCGAAGGAGGTGGGATTGGAAAAGAATTGCCATGATGTTTGTTGATGTTTCTCCAGCTAATATGAACTGTAGGCAAGTCATAAGTAAATGAGTGAATACTGTAGGAGAAATAACTGGGGACAGTGTCCATAGGAGAATAAATAGTCTGTTTCTTGAAGACATGGGCATGGCCCATGGCATTGGGGCAGCTCAGTGTAAAAATCTCTGCACTTGCCCATCTCTCACATGATGTTCTTTCCTTCTCAGCTGAAGGTTCCCATCCAGCCCTCTGCTTTTGGGACACGACCACTGTCCTGCTGATGAGCCTTCCGTGGCACCAACCTGGGAACCACAAGTGAGAAGAGCCAAGGAACACTTCTGGAAGGAGCCAGCTCAGAAGTTCATCTCCCACAACCAGAGAAGCCCCCAAGGGGGAGACACTCAGCTCCTGATGTATGAAGGCCTGGGGACAGTGTGGTGGCACCCTCATCTGGTGAGCTTCTCTTCATTTTTTCTCTTTCATTAGCAAATTTTCTCCTGTAGAAATCTTGCCAAAAAAAGTTAGCCACCCTAAACACTGGGAACACTCACATGATACTTGCAGCTGACCACATCCTCCACAATCTTTCTTCATCTTGGCATGCTCAGCCTATGAGCTTGCAGAGAACAATTCACCCCTTCCCCAATGGGACTTGAATTTAACCACCATTCCCAAGCACTCTGTTAAAAATTGGGCATGATTTGTGAAAACCCAGTATGGTCTTAAAAACCAAAGATGTTCTGCTGATGCCTGACTAATGAATGTGTGGTGGCCAAACACAGCTAATGAGGCATGACCATGTTAGTCCTACAGAAATCAGAACGATTAATCATACAACCAGATGAGCACAAACAGTGATAGAAGGCAGTGGACGTCCTCACAGAAGACTCAGATGTCTTCCTGGAGGATAATTGGTCCAGGATGCAAGATTACTGAGCTTCATGCACTGAACATCATGGAGACCTTTGATCTGTGCCACGTGGGGTTAGATTAGGAAAGGCATGAAATTGTATATGGTCTCTTCAGATTGCAGGAAATCTTTTCCTTGATCACAAAAGAAGATATGAATCAAGATTTCCTTAAGGAAAATCTCTAAAGTTCAGGGGTTTGACAGTACCCTCAAATACAATTAGGATGTGGTGAACCTTGGTCTGCTCTTGAATTCACCTGTGTGAATTGAATTGGAAATAGAAACACTACAGCAGCTTCCTGCACATTTTTTCAGCCTGGATTTCATTAATATCTGCCCTGAGCTGGGATTATTTTGCTCATGTACGGTGTTCAAATCTGTTCAGCCTTTGTTTGGAAGCAGAAAAATATTCCTAATGGAGGCATCCTGTATAAACCAATATAAAACGATAGTGTTCAAGAGCTTTTTTTCTTTTTAAACAGCTATTAAAATTTAATACATAATCATATCCCACTATGGAATTCTACAAGAGTGTTAAAAATAACCCAACAGGAAGCATTAAAGCACTTATTAAATTCTACAAGTATTTACAGTAATTTCTGCATAGGACTCTATTAAATAATTTCCATGGCACGCTCAGACCCATTTCTACCAAGTGCCACTGACTTTTTCCAAAAGGGTCAGCTCCTTCTTACCCGTTTTGATGAACAAAGAAGCAAAGTAGCCTGGTTCTTATCTGGGAGCTGGTTAGACCAACACCAGTGGCTGCAAAACACAGAGCCAGTCTCAGCTGGTGAAACTCAGCATAAATCTGCTGCCTTTAAATCTGAGCTCAGGGCTTCCAGCTCCTCTGCCCACAGCTCACCTCGGTATAAATCCACGTGTCTCCTGTTTTTGGCTCTCACTCCCCAGTTAGGCAACTTGCAAAGCTATTGTTTTGAACTTTGGTATATTTTAGTAGCTGTAAAATTAGCTGTGTTAGCTCATAACTTATGGAAGGGGTTCCTGAGATGTTATTCCCTCTAACATTTTCTGTTGGAGATGGGACAGCCAAGGACTGAGGTCATTGATGCTTTGTGTTTAGCAGGAGAGGGGGGAGTTTGCAGCGCCTTCCAGCAGACTGTCTCCCAGTGACTGTCAGGGTTATGCAACTGGATGTCTCCACGGTGCCCTGGAAAGCTGCAGCTGATCTCTGCTAGAGATGCTCTTTCCGAAATAGATGCTGCATTTCAAAGGATGACACTTTCTGACTTCCCAGACACAAAGGCACAATCGTTTCCATTACAGAGCTTGTCTCATCACCCCAGGTTGTGCTGGCCTGGATGAGCTGCTGTCTAGAGACCGTTCAACCGGGCTGTGAAGATGGGTCATGCTCTGCTCAGTCAGTTGCCAAAAAACACTTCTGGGAACAAAAACACCCCTTGATATTTTCTGCAACTGAAGTAAATCTTAGACAAAAAACCCAGAGGGAGCTGTTGGCACACGCCACAAAGCCATCAGACAGGAATCCTGCTGGCAGATCACACCAGCTTCTTGACAGGCAGAAGTTTAGAGACCATTTAGCACATGAAAGCTGGTAAATATGTGTGTATCTAAATGTATATGAGGGACTTATGCATAGGGAAGATGGGCTAAGAGTATCATTATCCAGAGCTGAAAATGTGTCACTCAGCCATAACTGCTAAACTGAGAGCAATCAGGATGATTGCTTTAGAAAGGGGAGCTCAGTGGAGGCTCTTGGAGACACTTACACCCACAGCTGTGGTTACAGGGTGGTTCTGGCTAGTGGCTGAAGAGATGCAAGTGCACGGAACTGGTGACTGACAGCACATTCTTTTACACACTTCCCTCAGTAACACACTCTCTGTGCAGACTGAAAACTTCCCCATAGTGTCTTTTGGCTACCGAAAAGTAAACAGATGCTCCCCGGCAATTAAGTCTCGAGGAGTTCCACATTTGCATTGATTTTGCTGTTGCTAGTAGAGTTCCTCCAAATTACTCCCAGACAGCGATTGGAGCGCTCAGAGCTGAAGCAGGGAATGTTTTCAGCACAGTGGCTCGTTATTTTGCAGACATCCTTGGGACAGGCTGCTTGCCCCACAGCTACTCGGTGAGCCGCTGGCGGGAGCGCTGCCACTTCAATACGGCTGAGCTGAGAAATTAACTCCCCCAGCTAAAGATGGATGGGGGATCAAAGGGGTTTTGGAGACCTGTCGTCATGGTTTGTGTACCTTCAACTACTGCTTGGCTCTGCCCAGCGAACCATCGGCGTCCGCGCGACGCCAGCCGCCGGGGAAGGGATGGGTGCTCAGGGAATTACAGCTGGGAGTTTACAAGGAGTCTCTGACTTCTCAGCGTTGTAGTGACTTGCCCATTAAGTGCTTGATGGACTTGGGTTCTTCTTACCTCTGAGCTACAGTGTGTTATACAACTTTCCTTGGCTTGCGTCTAGCCCTGGCTTCACCATGGGAAAAGCTTCGTATCATCAGGCCAGGTATATAATAAGGTGTAATCTCCTTGAGTTATTTATGAACTAAGAACACATCCCTTGGCAAGGCAGCGATGCCTCGTCTCAGACTGATTCCTTAAAAACCAGCTTCCTTATTTTCCAGATGCAACCTTGCTCTTCTAAAAACTGGATTTCTGCTCCCGAGTGCCTGGATCACAGCTCAGACTGCAGAGAATGAGGTAGGCAGGGAAAAGCAGATTCCCAACTCTCCCTGGCACCGGGGATGTTTGTCCTCTGCCTCCCAGGGACCCTGCCATGCAGACACCTCCCCACTCAAACTCACAGTGCAGCTCATCTGTAATCCCCCACTACTGCTGCATCTCATATTGCTGCCTCTGTAAGAGTGCAGTTGATAAGCTCATTAACAGAAATTAGTGCAAAATTACATTTGCATGAGGTGGCTTCAGCACTTCAGCAGCATCCCTTCTGGAGCTGCACGCTGCCCTGCACCCCAGGATGCTGGCAGCATCTCTTCCTCCTCCTCTTCCTCCTCCCAAAGGAAAGATGACATTGTCATGCAAGGTGTCTTGACAGCTTGACAGGCACATCCCACCTCAAGAGATGTGCTGCTGATGTCACTTCAGAGAGTGAGGTGGGACAGGGGACACATGATGCTCTGCTGTGCTTCGTCCTGTGCTTTTCAGGGCATTTGGAGCAGGTGTGTCACCTCTTCTCAGCACTCCATCTCCATCTCATTAGTCGTCCTTTTACCATCATTTTACCATCCCACACATTGTACAACAGGCTTCAAAACCCTCAGAGAGTACCTCCACCAACGCACAGGAAGAGCAGTGTAGCAAATGCAAGTGATAGCTTGCGTTTGGATTTTATGCTCCATAAAAGTCCATTCCATCTTGGAAGGAGAAATAAAGAAGCGGGGGATCCAACTGTATCCCTTGGATATCGCCCAACTGACTCCAGAGGAGGATCAAATCTCCATAATGCAATAAAGCAGACAAATGAAAAAAGGTTCTGTATTTGAGGTGAAGTCCAAATTTCCTCCATGTCAAAGGGAGAAGTTACTGGCCTCTGGTCAAAAGTATGTTCTGTGCTGACCAAATAAGTAAATGCACAGCATGAGAAGCTGAGCAGTTTTGGACAGTACAGGGGAAATAAAGGGATAAACTGATAAACCTATCAGGAAAATATAAATTAATAAGAGCTACATATGGAAGATTGAATCAAAATCATAGCAAATTCACCAAAACTGCCTCTCTCTGCTTCTCATACTGGTAGTGGGATTGGCTGCCCAAAGTTTTCTATTACCTGCATTAAAGCACACAACTTTTCTTAGAAGTGAGGGGCTTTTATTCCTGAAAGTTTAATCCTCATAAGAGGATTCCCATCCTGTTCTTAGCAAAGTCAGAAGCCAGGGTTTTCATAGGTGATATGAAAAAGGAACTTCTACATGGTTGACATCTGCGTGCTGGTGCTTAGCAGGAGCTACTTGCACAGAGCTCCTCAGACTCCCCAAGCTTTGCTCCAGTTTACTCCCCTTTCTTTTCACTTTTTTTTTCCATTTCTTTGCTTTTCTTTCTGTTTCTGAGAGACTTCTCCTGGCCTGCTAATGGCACAAGCCTGGGAATGAAATCTTTTGGATGCTGAATTAGAATATGCTCCACCAGCTGACTCTGAGCTGCAAGCACCTGACTGCTAACTGGGGTGAATTTGCCCTCAGGGCACAAGCAGAAGCAGCCTGGCAGCACCATGACTTGTGGCACTAAGCTTACAGGTGTCCAAATAACATGGTTTTATTTCAGTGGATTAAAAAAGAGCTAGCCTTAGACTGCCTGTGCCCTGGAAAGAGCAGTTTCATCAAGCCTAGTTTAAAGTTTTATTGTATATACAAGAAATATAACTGAAAACATAGATGCTTATCTAACCAAGCCCACAGGCACACACAGCAAATAAAAAAAGCCATTCATTCACCTGCCTTTGCTGTCACTGAAGGAAGCTCCTGAGCTATCCATAGCAAACAAAGCTGATTTACAGGAGCAAGGACATCAGCACCAGATTAACTCTTCCATTTGCCAGGGGTGGACATCACTATTTCCTGTGATTCCCTCCAGCTGCCTCAGTCTGGAAGCTGCAGCCCAGAGCTGAGAAGCATTTGAAGGGTATGAAAGGATGCACAGAATGCTCATGAGAGAGAGCAACACAGAGAAACCAAAAACCCTGTGCTCACTCACCTCTGACCAGCTCCAGTGTCCCTGAGCTGTCCAAGCCCATGTGCCACATCCCTGGGCAGAGCTGACCTCAGTCCACACCAGTGTGGTGAACGCCTCCCATTCACACATTGCTCTGGTGTCATTGATGGGGCTGTTCCCAAACCTGACCCAACTCTCCCGGTCCCCAGACACACACAGATCGATGGGATAAATCGGTTGGATCAATTAGTGCCTCGAGCTGCCACAGCAGAAAGCAACATGCTCACGAGCCCTCAGCTAACCAGCGGGTTCATTGAGCTGACAAAGTGCCACGTAATAACAACTAAAACTCATCAATGCCTCTGCTGTGAAGTCATCAGGCAGCCAATATTTGAGGGGGAAAGAAAACCAGCGACTCACAAATGGATTTTAATTTTCACTTGGTTTAAATGGGCTTGTTCTGATTGCTTCCACAGGAGGAACACAGCTTTGGCTCGCCCCAAATCGAGCTGGGAGCCCCATTTCCAGCAGAGATGAGGGTGCTGGGCAATTGGAGAGGAAACACCCCTCAGCTGATAAGGCTGGAGGACATCAATGCTGTAAGGACATGCACACTTCCTTAAGGGTGAGTAGGAACATTCTGGCCCCTCATTGCTGATCTCCCACTGACGCTGGCAACTCACTTTCCCATTCAGCAGTAAAAGTTATAAACAACTTGTATGGGGGGGGAAACAATAGGTTTAAAGATGAACCCCATTACTCATGCCCAATACAACAGTACATGACGTTCTGCGAGCCCCAACTGTCCTCTGCAGCTTTCAAACTCTTCTGTGCCACTGGGTCTGGTTTTAAAGCTGATTGCAAAACATCTGCCCCCCTGACAGTGCTGCAAGTACTGAGGAAGGACAGAGACACAACGGGCTTGAGCCACTCCGGGGCTTGAAGCCACTAGGTAAAAATAAACTGAAGCACCACTCAGTTCTCCCTCCAACAGAAGCAGTTCTTGGAAATGAATGAAAGGGAATGAAGTGCATATTCATTTGCATGGTACATAGCAGGGAAGCTTTTCAAGAGCAAAACATTTAGATCCCAGGCTTTGTCAGGGCAGCTATGAAGTTATCTCCTTGCTCCGAGGCTCTGTACATCTGTAGCACATTGTTGGTTGCAGCAGCAGGGCCACATTCCACCCTGTGACCCCAGGCAGGGACATCAGGAGCTGCAGGGACACACTACCTGTGACTGGGCAGGCAGGACATAGAGTGGTTTAAGCAAAGCAAGCAGCAAGGCTGCTACAGCACACCCAGACCCCCAAGCACCAGGGCAGCACTGAGCTTCAACAAAACACCACCTAAAAAAAGCTTCTTTCATGCACGCTCAGCAGAAAGCTCTCCCTGGGAGAAACATCTCCTGGTGATGCTGCCAGAGCTGGTGGTTTGCTGGAGGGGACTGGGCAATGCTCCGAGCACACGGAGAAGGGCAAAGCAAAGGCTCCCCTGGCTCCCAAAGTGCCCTGAATTGCTGTGCCTGCAAATCACTTACCTTTCAGAGGGGAGCAGCACAGCACCCGAGGCATTCCTCCAGAGGACACGCAAACCTGACAGCCCTTAGAAAGCTCTTTTATGTGGAAAAAAAAAAAAGAAAAAAAAAAAAGGGTGTTTTCATCAAGTCTCTATCTATTCAAACTTCTTTTTATCACTCCATCGCAGTGCTGGTAAATCTCTCCAATCTCTTGACCTAACCTGCCCTTGTTCAAACTACTTTGAGTCCAAGGGACAAGTGCAACAAGCACAAAATAAACCCTTTCCACTGAAAAAAAAAAATACTCTTCATGTTCTGCTTAAACAAGCGACCACAGCCCTTAAATAAACTGCCAGGAGGTCTCTGCACCCTCCAACCACGGGGCATTTTGCTTAGCACATGTGTAATTTGTTGGTGGGGTAATGTAAGAGTGATTGGCTGCAGATGTCACTGCAGATTTAAGCATCAGGGGGGCCACTCAGAATTCCTTTCAGGTTGTCAATATAGTAAACAGATTGATTGATTGTTTGATTGATTGATTAATTAGCTTGCAAAGCATCTGACTTCCCGCTTTTGTTTTGGTATCTATTGGAGTATCGAGTCACTTGAGAACGAGGAGAGAAAGAAGCACATGAGATGCCCAACATACCACGGGCAGCAGGTTGTGGTTTTGAGAAGCAAAATAAACATTTCAGGTCTGATTGAGAAAAAAATGTCTTGTTTGGAGATTACTGCAGTGTAATTAAATGAAGGAAAAGGAAAAAAAAAAAACCAGCTGCCACCTCCTCACTTCACCAAGTTTGGGGGTTGGTGGGGGCAAGGTGGCCAGGCCAGTGTTTTGGAAAATATCAGCAGGTCTGAGATGATGTGTAAAGTAGCAGAAACTGAAGCCAGATTCTCAGTTGTGCTCAGCCTCCTCTTGCTTACTCGTGTGAAAAAAGATCAGCCCTCCAAACACTTGATGAGTGTGGGGAGTTTGCACTGGTGCAACAGGAGAGCATCTTGGCCTTTGGGGGTGCTGCTGGGAAGGGTCTTTGCCCACGTCATGCCTTCTGCATAATGGCATTTACTGGCAGCTTTCTGACTGCGGGGCAAAGCAAAGACTTGTTTAAATAAAGGTATTTGCCTCAGAGGAAGCTTATTAATTCTCAGTGTCAGGAGCAGCAGAGAAACAGCATGACGAAAAAGTTCAAAAGCTGGGGAAATACAGTCAACCTATAAACAGGAAGCTAAAAAAAAACTGAAAAGGAATCCTAAATCCCAAGGCATGTCCTGCCCTTAATCACCACACGCTCAGCTGCCACCACACTGCTTTATTGGAGGCAACTGAGGTTTTACTTGCTTGTCCTCAGCGGAGCCCCTGGTCCCTGGTTGCAGGTGGACTCTCAGGGAGCTGCAGTGACACCAGCATCTCTGCTGGCAGAACAGTTTTCATCTCCAGCTCAGTGCCATATAAAACCTACTTTCATGCTGTCACCTATCTGTGATCAGCCTATTTGTGGTGGTTAAATGCCAGGCTGTGCAAGTGCATGGAGGAAAGCACAATGCTTAATGCTTGAATGAGCTAGGACATGCCCCCAGTGCCACCATGGGGGTGACAGACCCCATTCTGAACATGGTTTTTGCCCCAGAAAAGCTTTTTTTTTTTTTTGGCCTAGTGCATTATGGTGTATATACATAATATATATATTATGTGTGGCAGTGACTGCTTATGCCCTCTGTTGGTTGGAACCTTTTGAGTTTGAGGGATTTTGTGAAATGATATTTTCTTAGGAACAAATGCATTTAATTTAGCCCTGCAAAAGGGCTGGGATTTTAGAAGAGCAGGGTGCACTTCTGAAGGAAAGATGAGAGCCAGGTCTGTAGGAATTCCAGCAGATTCCCAAGGTCTTCACAGACAGAGCATGACTTGACCTCACAACCTCCATGTGGCACTTCCCACCAGACCAGGCACCTCATCTCTTCTGAGCATTTTGCTTTGACTGCAGCCGAGTGAGCTCAGCTGGAACCAAACCCAGGCACCCAGTTTGGAGCAGTTCAGGTGCACTGCAGAGTGGGTGGGCAGCTCCTGGTGTAGCTGCTGGAAGACGTGGGGTGGCACTGGCAGGACAACTGCTGGCAAAGGAGCCAAGGGGTTGACTCATGGGTGCTGAGCCACTGCCAGCACCGCCGGCTCCCGCTGACTTCAGCGGCTGAGAGAGTTCTCGGTGTTTCTCCCTCTTCCCTTTCGGCACAGGAATCGTTACTCATTCCACACACAATGCCAGGTACCTTTTATTGTGGAACGGGCAATGACATGGAGCGGCCGGGCATGGGAATGCAATTGATTGGAACTCTGGATTTCCTACATGACTTCAAATTATAACAATCCCAGGTATTAAGATTTTGGCACAGGGACCGGTTTGGAGGATAATTATGTGCTATGATCTAATTTTTGGGATCTGTGCTTAGTGCCAAATCTCTACGGCTTTCCTGTCTCCCTCGAGAGCAGGTTTTTAACCCTCTCATCCCACAGCTAGTTCTGATTTTTTATCTTTTGGGGTTTTTTTTCCATCTTTCTCTTGATTCTTTCAGGAAAACCTCTATCCAAACTTGGAAGAAGTTAGGCTCTTCTTCTAAGGTCCTTATAGCTGTAGTCCATGGGGGGAAAAAATATTAAAGTGGGACAGGGTTGGCATCTTCTCAATTTTATGCACCATTCAATTCCAAAATCTGGTGTTTCTTTAATAAGGGATGGCAGTGTCAGTGTTTTATGGATGCACACACACAAAAGCCCTATAATTTTATCACCAATGGTTAAAGAACTACTTTCCCAAATCCCTACAAGAAAAGAACAAATATAGAAGTCAGGAAAATTACAACACCCTGGGGCTAATGTCCCTTGTGATGAAGCCCTTGTAAGGTGTCTTTAGACACCTTGAGAAGTGGGGTCTGCAGAGGGGACACTGAAGCTTCACTGTTGTACTGCACACTGCTTTGGACTCCTGCTGTTGCCACACCTCCTTTCTCTCTGAGATCCCTCAAGATGAGACAAGCTCAGCTTCAACCCAGTCCCTACCAGTGGCTGCTGCCTTTGCATTCAGTTTGCTCAGTGTAAATAACCCAGCAAAGCACAGACCTGAAGTGCACGGGGGAGATATTTCTTCTCTATCCCTGCAGCGCGCAGCAAACTCTCTCTCTCTCGGGTTCTGCTCACAGCCAATATTTCCTACTCGTTCAGCTCAAGTTGCACTGGATATTATCTCTGCTGTGATTCACACCAAATTTAATGCTTCTGAAAGGCTGTTTCACTTGCTATGACTAATTTGAGGCTTTGTGTTTACCCGCACTAGCAAAGCTCGGTAGCGGGTGAGTGACAAGCAGTGGGGGATTCTCAGGGTTGAGCATCGCGTTGCCATCGGCAGGAGCAGTCGCTGAGGCTGGGGCAGCACTGGCACGGAGAGGCTGCACACCCCAGCCCGATGGAAAGTGGCACTGGGATGCAGCTTGAGTTCCTGGGTTACCTCCTGATGCTCAGTACGGGCTGTAACACCCTCGTATTTCACTTTTCAGCTTGTAAAGTGTGAAGTGACCCCGTTTCGGGATCTCTGAAGTTGATTTTTTTCACGTTGGAACTAATGGCTCTTAATGTCTGGAGGAACGAGGAGTGATTGATAAACTGTCCGTGAACAAAGAAGAGTTTTAAAGGCTTGAAGGTCTCCAGGCAGTCCCTGAGCCATTGACTAAATTTTGAGTTTCAAACCCACAGAGCTAACAGTTCTTGCCTTATTTCTCTACTGTAATTTTAAAACCATGGGCTTTGATTTCAGGCATCTCATTTTGAGGACACTTTGCTTCATTTTGCCTGCAAACACCCAGTTTCTAGCAGCAAGATCTACTCTACAAATCCCTCCCTCCCTGCACGGTGGAGAAGATCTCCCTAGAGCAGAAGCTTTGCCCCAGCTCCATCAGCAGCCTCAGACCTTGCCCTGGAACACTGTGGTACCCACAGCCAAAACACAGCAGCATTGAGACAGCACCTGTCCTGTACTGCCCGAGCTTGCTTGAGTGGATTTATTCTCATTTCCTGATAAAACAAACCAACAAACCATTCCCCTCAGGCTTGTTTATAGAAAAAAAGAAAAGGAAAAAGAAAAGAAAAAGAAATCAATCAAATACTAGAAATGCATTAAAATAAACAACACACACTGACAATCTGTTTTTCCTTGTTTTCTTTAGTAGGAAGTCAGCAGCCTCGACAGAGCTTTGATGTGGGGATGCACATTTGATGTCAACATTGCTGACAGACAGGCCTCCAAAGGCTTGGGAGGAGGATTTGAGTTCACACAAACACTCCTGTGTTCTTGTCCTTCTCTGCAAGGGTATCTGAGTGCTCCTGCAAACCCAGACCCCACAGCCTCCTGGGGACAGGATCCTGCAGGTACCTGCTTGAGTTGCTGCCACAAAAAAAAAAAAAAATAAAAAAAAAATGATGCACAAGGATTATTAATTATTTTTGTTTCACTTTTGTTCCTGTTCTGGCTAGAGATGAAAAAGCCAAGTGTCAAGAAGCCAAGCAGAAGCCCCCCCTCCCCTCCAAGGAGTGATGGATGCTGGAGGAAAGGTTTGATTTTGCAGAGGTTTGATCTGAACCTTTGTGAAGCCTCAGGTGAGTGTAAAAGCCCAGGAGCCTACACGGGCTTTTTAAAACTTGTGATCTCCTGAGCAGAGTTGCAGTCACTCCCAGGAAACCTCATGCAGTCCTCTACAGCCACGTTCAAAGCATCGGGAAGAAGAAAAGCTCTGGCTTTTTTCCTCACTGAATGCTTGAGGCTGCACAGAGCCCGGGGTGTGCTTATCACGGTGGTTAAGAAGGTGCCACCCTCCTCTCAGCCCTGCTGAAAATCCTCTTCTACTAGTCATCATCCAGCTAAAGCTACTCAAGTCAGGAGGATTTTATTATCTCCTGGAGTCCCTTTGCACAGCTCTGTGAGTACCAGTGTCCCAGTCACCTACACCACACTACTCTAAATGGCCAAGTTCTCAAAACTCTATGAAAATACAAAACAAAATGGGTAAAGTCATTTTAACAACAGCTAAGCAGGACTCTCCACATTTGAGTGACACCAAAAAAGTGGAGGCTTTTGTGCCTGGGCTGGAACCAACCAACCTTTCAGTTCTGGGCCTTTTAAAACAATATCCATTTGGACCAAGCTGTTGCTTGACCACAGTGATGGTTTCTGTTGACACCAGATGGTTTTCATATAGCTCAATATTTTTGTCCTGAACTAATAACATTGCCAATTGTGAATGAATTAAATTGTCTCAACCTTCACTTTCCCACCAATTATAGTGAATTATGAACAACTCTTGAATAAGAGAATCTCCCTTATAGTTCCTGGTGCTAGAAGATATATTTGCCTTGTGGCCAGCTCTATGTTATTTGACTGATTTATAGATCCATAACTTGTGGAATTAGAGGTGATCTTTTTTTTTTTAAATTTTATTTTTCATAGCTTTAGCTGAAAGTGGTTTCTTTTTTCTTTGAAATGATGTGGAAAATGAAGAAGATAGATGTTCCCTCCATATATTTTCAGCCCTCTAAATAACAAGTTCAATCTCACTTGCAGCTTTCTAACCTGTACCCTCACCCTGCATTAACTCAGGAACTCGCTGTTCCATCTAAGCTGAAAAGGACTTTAGATGTTCTAAACTATTGATCCAGTTTTACACCTGCAGAGAGCCAGTATGAGGCTTAGGAACCTCTTCATAAATATAGGCATCTGGTGACTTTTTTTCCATTGAAAGCCAAACCCCTAGAAGCAGATTTTTATATGAAGAGCAGTTTGTCAGAGTGTTATCAGCAGGAATCATCTTGCAATGAATTCTACTTTGCAGTTGGGTTTGGTCAAATTTATCTGGGGCACAGAACAAAAAAAAAACAACCCTCAACCCTGCAAAATTTACTCCTCTTTGACCAGAGCTGACATGATTATTAAATGGTGGAAAATTTTAAGGCTATTCTTGTGTTACGACATCACTGTGCCTGACCTGAGATTGAAATGTCAGAGTCAGGATGCCTCCTCTGATGAAGGCGTAGGGTTCTCATCAATCCTATGGAAATTTATGGGGTCTCCATGGTCGAGTTGACTTTGAAGGATTAATTTAGCTGGCCAAAGATGCCAGCTCTCCTACAATTCTCTGAACCTAAGGCAGACTCTCAGATTTCTCAAGAACAAATCTGTATTTGGAATTGTGGACAAGATTAAAAAAAGAAAAATATCCCTGTACCTCAGAAGTTATTCTGGGATTGAGAAACTCCAAGAGATTTAGAGATTTTTTAAATGTTCTCTAAAGAAAACAGGTCCCTTGGCTTCTTCTTCTAAAGGCTGCTAATCCATTGGAGTAGATGGCTATGTGAAATTTTGCTGCTGTTGGGCTGGAGTTCAGTGAGATTATTATTATTATTTTTAGTCTTTTTTTTCTGGTAATATCTAATAAAATGAAAACCTGACAGTAAAGATACCTCTGCCTGGCCCACCTGCAAATGATGTCATGGATTTTCTCCATTCCCTACGTGCTGTTCAGCCAAATGTCTCATTGGAAAAGAAGAGAGGGAAGCATTTGTTGTGAAATAACAAGAAAAAAGATACTATTTTTTGGTCAGGCTTGCAGAAAGGCCTCCAAATGAGCTGGGCCAGTTGAGGTCAATTCAAGCTCCCTGGGCACGAGGCATTAGTAGTATTTTCCATGGGCTAAGTACAGGAGAGGATTTGCTCTGGGTGTCCCTCCAATACCTGTGCTGCCTGAAATGATTTTTTCAAATCCTAGAATGAAACAGCATTTAAAGCTGGAGCCCTTCAAACTGGGTTATGAAAAACCAGTGGCACTTTTCCATTATTCTTCTGCTTATTTTATTCTTTGGACTACATTTTCCTTGACCCAGAAATTTCCTCTTTGTTTATCAGTAGATGCACCCATCAGTAGATGTTTACTGCTGGTGCTGCATTGCCACCCTTTGATGGCATCAGGCACCATCTGCATGAAGCTCAGCATGTATTTGAGAGCCCCATAGCATCCAGACCCTGCAGCTCTCCAGCCTTCCTGATGAGATGGGACAAGTTCTGCTTTTCAGGGAGTTCTGGTTCCCATGCTTGTCTACCAGCTGGGATCCTGACTAGCTGGGATGCAAGCATGGGATCGAGTCAACTATTGGCTCCCTGAAACACATGGAGAACATCAGATGCAGTTCCAGAGGACCCATCTAACCTCAAAGAGCTACATTAGGATAGGTGGCAATAGTGTCTTGAGGACCACAGGGAGGTGGCAAGGGAATAAGACCCACCACACTGCCTAATGCAGATGTCAGGCACCAGTACTTGCTCCTGCTGAATTACCCCCACCCATGTCCCACCAGCATGGACACCCTGCACCACCACCACTATCACACAGGGAGGGGAAGGCACAGCCAGGAGGGACACGGGTGAGATGTGGCTCATGAGAACTTCTAAGCCATGACAGCAAAGTCACCTCTAATGCTACACATTATTAAGGGGGTCCCAGAACCCGTGATGACTTCTGGATGGATGCCACCCAGCCACTTTACCTTTCTCAAGTTCATATTCTCCTGCCATCTGCAGACGATTATTGCAAAGCTCAAAGTCCACTGGCCCCCGAACAACATTGTCCAGTTATCCCAGTAGGCTAATTCTAGGCAGTATTTGCTGGGGAGGAAGGGAGGAGGAGCACTGTTATTATTCATCTCATGAACGAAAGGTGCTCGACTCTGGTTTGTTTTAATGGTGCAGTAACCACAGGCTAATATTATTAACTGGTCCTCAGCAGCATGCCAAAAATCCACTCCTGTTGTGAGAGGAAAAAGGGAATAAAGCACTTGAGAATCCAATATCTTTGGTGCTAATTTTAGGCATGTCTGTTGGCGCGGGGAGCTTGTTTCATCCACTCGAATCTGGTGCTGTGCCACAGAGTCTGATTTACAGACTATTAGTGTCTCAAATAGCACTTCATGTGCAAGAAGCAAGGGGAAAAACACTGGGTCCCTCAGCTTTGTGGGGTTTGAGCTGAGTTATGCAAACACAGTTACTTTAACCGTGGAGTTATTTACAGGTTGGCTCGTAAAACTCTTGGTGACAGATTTAAATGAATTAATTTCTTTGACTTTCGTTCACCGTCTTCCCCCTTCTTCCCCCTCTAGCTATTACATGTAATTACAGGAAATCTTGGTATATCACATCTTCAAAAAGACACAATGAAAAGCAATAGCAAAGATAGTCATTTCTTCCTTCTTTAGTATTTTGCTTGGCTGGAATGAAAGGGTGTGGTGGAGATTTTCCTCGCAGCACCTCTGAGCTCTGCCGAGATCATCGAGCATTGGCACCCTGAGCTCTCCTCTCCCTCTCCTCTCCTCTCCTCTCCTCTCCTCCCCCCTCCCCTCCCCCCCCCCCCCCCCCCCCTACTCCTCTTCTCCACCTTCTCCCTCCACCCCTCATCCCTC
>JANHGL010022795.1:45888-58184 GCA_024611195.1 Ceyx melanurus | reverse complement strand
TCCTCTCCTCTCCTCTCCTCTCCTCTCCTCTCCTCTCCTCTCCTCTCCTCTCCTCTCCTCTCCTCTCCTCTCCCTCCATACGGGCAAGATCTGGCAACCCTGCAACTTCTTCTTACTTCTTTCTTGGCCTTTGAAACAGCTTCTAATGATTAGATGAGACACTCACAGTAAACAGTATAAATATAGGCCTTTTTTCTTTTTCTTCTTTCCCCCCCCACCCCAAACATTAAAGAAGGAACGTAAATGGATGGATATCTTTTGAACCTTTGTGTTTGTCCAGACCTCATGGGGAAAACCAGTCAGTGAAAGTTGTGTTTAAATCTAGGCAGCAGAGTTCAAAAGCAGAAGCTTCATTTTTAAGCCCATCATTAACTCAGGAGAGGAAAGATCCATCCAAACCTGCAAACAACTTCCAGAGTGATGTGTTTGAGCCCAGAGCTTTGATACACAAAAAAGGAGGAGAAGAAAACAGCTGGGAGCTCTCATGATCAACATAAAACATCAACAAGCATGTCTTTGTCCCAAGCAGAGTGTCTCTGCCCCCTCACCAGCATGGTCTCTCCTGTTTCCCACAACAATTTTGTTGTGGAGCCTGCACTGCACTTTCTGCAGCTCCTTTGGCTTTCACAGCATTTTTTGGCAGGTCAGAAAGAGTAGATGAACATCATATACAACAAAGAGATCCTTCTCTGAAAGTACAGCTGATACAGAGCTACTGTTTCATCTCATCAACCAATTACTGAAAGAAAATCTAGAACTAGATTAGGAGAGAAAGGGAATTAAGCAACAAAGATGGTGGACACAGCTGGATAAAAAGAGGGAAAGATAAACTTCTACTTTGGTTGCCTTCAAAGAAAGAAATTTACTTTTTAAAGTGAAAAAGTTTCCACTGGAACCTGGGCAGAAAGTCAGAATCAAATAGATATCATTTAAGGCACACGCCCAAATGAGGGCTTACATTACATCCTTTTTTTCCCCTAAATGCTCCCTCTTTTAATTTTATGTGCTGTCAGGAAAACCTCTTCAAAACATAAATACTGTTGGAAGCTACACTGGCATGAAAAATAATGGGGTTTTCTGTTTGCTTGTTAAGAAGTCAAATGATAATGGACTTGATCCTTGAAAGAAACATAAAGTTTACCTCGGAGGAGCTATTACCAATTACTCCAAGTGCAATCAATTTGTGAGCTGTGTTTATTTCCAAGGCCCCGGGACAGATACGTATAAAAGGAATATAAATTAAATCAAAATCCTCATCCCTGTCAGTGACTTTGGGGCTGTGGAGGTGTGAAGGGGGGGGTCACTGCCAGGCATGATGGACCCAATGCCTCCACTCGTCCCGACCATTGCACTGACACCTTCCTCACAGCTTCATGTATTTTACCATCGTGCAAATTGCTAAATAGTGATGTCACTGCTCCGAAACCCCCTTTAATCCTCAAAGCAGATGCAACCACAGGGTTTTAAACATCTTTCTTTATTCCTGTTACAGAATAATAAATTACTTGCTTGATGAAACTTTATCTTTTCGACATCGACCCAGACGCACCCACAGCATGAAATGCCAGAAGTGATCCAAGGGTTGCACACAGGAGGGCAGACCAAAAAAACTGACTCAATTAATTCACAGATTTAGACACTTTTCTGATCTGCAGATGAAGGCTGAGTTACTGGCAAGTGATGGAAGTTGTATCTCACTGATCGACAGGACTGCGGATGACACATTTCAGGTATCCAGCTGAGCCATTTGGCTAATCCCCAGCTGAGGCTGTTTTGCAGGACTTGGGTTTCCCAAGGGGGTCTCTGCTCATGAACCTCAGCAATTCTAACATGGGATCTGGAAATTGATCCCCCTCTGCTGAAAAAATACTTAGGCTATGGAAAAAAAGTTCCAATTTTACCCCTTATCACCAGAACAAAGAGACCTAAAAAATCCCCCGAAGATTGCAGCAACCAGAAGACATTAATCTCCTTACACCCTCACAGACATGCTGCTGGGCTCTAACAGCATCTAGCCAGGAAAAATCAGTCCTTAGGGATTTAAAATTCCCACCCCCACGCGGATAACTGACTCCTATCTATGGCAATGTCCCTCCTTGCCTGCTTGAGGGATATAAACTGTAAGGAAATGGAGAATGACTGCGACGAGGTGCACAGCCACTGCACGTTGTATTTTTCCTCCTCTCAGTTGTTCCCTGCTGGTCTCTGAATATAAACAGATTTTTCCTAAATTGGGCCATTATGGTAATACTTGTAAGTTTATTTAGTCTCGCGTTCTGAGAATTTACAAACCGTAAGAGCAACACAAACAAGAACGTCAATAACAACTCAACCCGTGGCTGAAACAGGGCCAGCAAGGGAATGAGCTGGGACAGTGCTTTGGAGCAGGGAATGTGGCTTTATCCAGCTGATATGGGGATGCAAAAGCCTTTTGCATCACTTGAGAATGATCTTTCAGCCATCCTTTCTTAACAAACCAGGCTGAAGAGGCCAAAGGTAAACACTGTGCACAGCCCTGTGCTTGTACCTTGCGTTTCAGGTGCCCCATATTCCCAAAGCACGCAGCACTGTGATGCTGAAGCTTGATGAGTCTTACTGCCTTTAATAAGATCACTGAAAAAGTATCAGTGCAGGTCCAAATCCAGATGGAAATCTGAAATTAAGTAGAGAACAGAGCAGTGGGTGTTTTGGAAGCTTGGGCATGCAGTGGTGATCCCTTGGTGGATGCCAGCTTTGCTGGGGCTTGTTAGTTCTGTGACACTTAGCCCTGCACGTAAACAATTTCATTTGCCTTTATTTTTTAACCTAAAATAGGGTCAATTGAGAAAACAGAAGGAAAACAAACAAACAAACAACAACAACAGAAAGTGATTTTTAACTCAACTCTAATTTCTGGCAAGATCTGCAGATCCCAGCAAGGTATTTGTTTATTATCAGGTATTTCCTCAGGATCAAATCCAGAGGAGTCTGGTAGTAGTTAAAGTCTGTTTAAAACCCTTCTTGAAAAGAGATTTATGTGAGGAAATTACCTAACCTCGGGACAGAGGCTTAGTCAGCGGCAGTGCAGCTTCGCCGCGCGCATTGTCGGCCGCAGCACGGGGGGTTTTTTTTTAGCCCCACTGAGGGTGCCCAGTGAGAACAGCAGCAGGTTTTTGCTCACAGAGCTGGATCAAAGCTCCCAATTGTTTCGAAGGAAATGACCCAGCTGGAGGAGTGTGTCGGGCCTTGGTTTTTGCTCCTGCCTGGGTGGTTTCTCCATGCAAACCAGGGCTGGGTGGCACAGGGTGGGACCTGAATTTGGGTGAGGGGTCAGTGAGTACCTTGCCCCAGTGGCCCTGCAGCTCTGTTACTACAAAGGCATTTCCCAAATCCCATATCTTTTCTCTTTCCATCCTGCCTGCTTGTGACCTGGTTCACAAAATCACCTGGTTGTGATCTACTCGAAGATTCCCACCTCCCTGGGGTGTTTTCCCACTCCTTGGCCTCTCCACGGCAGGAGAAGGGGACACACAGCTAGGGCTTCACGGTGAGGGACAGGGCAGCCCCTGCTGTGGTCACCCAGCCCAGCAGGTCACCACTGGTGCACTGGTGGGTGCCCCAAGGCAGCGGTCGCATCCCGCAGCGCTCAGCGGCGAGCGGCAGTGGCGCTGGGTCAGCGTGCACTGACCCGTCCAGGCGATAGATTTGAAAGCACAAAGGATGGAAAAGAGCTATGAGTTCATCCCTGCCACTTCCCTGCCAGCAGCGAGTCGGATGCATTTAATTGCCTCGTGATGGGACTTCCACCGTTTCTTTGGGGAAAAAAAAATTCCCATACATAGCTCACCTCAAGGACGCTTCAACCCACGGTCAGGGCAAGCAGCTCCAAAGCACATGACCGGGGTTGAAATGAGGTTTTTGGAGGCAAAACACCGACTGAGCAGGTTGTATTATTTTTTCAAGGTCACCACTGAAATATCTGGCAGGCTGATCTTAAGGCTGGGAAATTTTACTGTACTTGCAGAAAACAACCAATATTTTTCACTCTGGTGCCCGACCCTTTGCTGTTTGTGTTGGTTTAACTTCACCCACCCTAAAGCGCGGAACCAGAGTAACTCGGTGTTGAGCTGGATCCCGATACGGGGATGAATTATGTGTGTAATACAGTAAATGGTTGTGAAACAAACATTCAGCAAGCATCCTGTATGGAAACTCTTTCTTCTTTCATCTCCATTGATCACTGACGTCTCTGCTGACAGAACGTGGTTATGCCGGCAGCCTGTGATCACTTCAGAACGTCTCAGAAATGTGTCTCCATGCAGTTAAGGTTTTCCGCTGCTAAGAAATATCTTCATGCTCAAGGTTTGTTTACAAGGGGTGGCTGTTTCCACTTGCTGGAGCATTAAAAAAGTTGTTTTTTCCAACCACTAAGTAGATCTAAACATTAAGTGTTTCTGAAGTTGGGTTTCCAGCTCCTAGGCTGTTATAAACATTAACTTTCATTGGTTTAAAATAAAATAAAATAATAATAATAATAATACAAATTGCTGCTTTCACTTAGTCTCTCATAGTACAAAAGGAAAAAAAAACCAACCCCAAACCAGAGTATTTTTAAAAACACTTTCTTTTTAAAAGGCTCATTGTACAATCCCTACGCTGACTCCACAGCCAAGAGTAGAGCCATGGGGATGAGATGCTTCCCTGTTTGCATTGCTGATGCAGGAGGGTGGATTTTGGTCCTGTCCCATCCCCACCACACTACCACCCCCTGCCTGCCACACTCCAGATGATAAATGAAGCTGATAAACCCTGGGTCTCCTGCCACTGACTTCAGTGGGTGGAAGTGTGATTCTGGTGCCTTCCCCAGGGGGGAATGGGCAACAGGGTGGCTGGCATTGAATGCTTTTGGGTTTGTAAAGCCATGGGTCTTGAGTTCTGCTCTGGGGAACTTGTCCCTTTGCTTGCAGTTGTCCCCAGTGTTTGTAATAATTCAATAATTGCCTTTGCAAGGAAAAATCCTTTCCTCAGCTAAGCATTAAGGTCATTCAGGGGCTAAAGCCGAGGAGAGGTTGGCACTCACCTCCTGCCACGTGCTCCAGAGCATCTCTAATTGTCTCAAAACCACCCACACGAGGCTGGATTTTAAGAAACCACTCTGGTGATGATTACCATGGTCACCTCCTTCTCAAAGGTGGGCGGTTGGGCCCCTGGAAACAGCTGGCTTCTCTGCAGACTTTCACCATGGCTGTCTGAAAACTGATAACCAAAATGAGTGGTTTCTGCTTGAAAATACAGGCTGCTGTGTCATCATACATTTCCAGTTAGATCCCTGGAAATTGAATGATCAATAGCAAAATAATTGTTGTTTTGGAACGGAAAACACAGTGCCTGGAAAACACCAGTGTCATATAAACACGCCACTGCGATCAGCTCCAGCAACCAAACACACCCACCAGGCTACAAAAAGGATTCTTATTCATACCCAGGTTTTATTTACTACTGTATTTTTCCAGTTGCTGTAAAATTAAGGAAGTTCTGCTGTTGGTGGGCATTAATTCATGACTTGAGCGTCCTGAACCTCTGAGGAACTCCTGCCTAGGCTGGAACTCAGTGTGTCCTCAGTGTCCGATTGATTACATGCAAGTTGGACCAGCCTGGCTGGTAAGTGTTGGGAGATGCCTCTCCTCATCCAGGAAGGGAAAGCCACTTTTTGATGGCTTCACCTGGGGCTTGGGTTATGATAAATGTCATTACGATCAAAACTCATGACATGCCCCACAGCAGCTGCCTCCATCCTCTTCCCTTGGGCTGGTAGAAAACCTCTGCCATGGTCTGTCTAATGCCACAGAAAACAATTGTCAGCTCAGACTTGACACCACTCTCATCTGTTCTGCTGGGTGTTTTAGTGATGCTCAAATGCCATGTTAGCAATTCTTGAAGTAGACTGTGAAAACTCCAGGGTTTTTTTCCTGTCTGATCTATTCTCACTTCCCTTATGGGAAAGGTCAGGATATGAAAGCTCTCAATGAATTAATCTGATGTTATAAAACTTCTTTAAGCAAGGCTGACACAGTGTGCACATTCAAGTTCAAATGCCACTTCAATTTTTATTTTCTTTTGCTCTAAGCATATTAGTCTTATTAAGAATGGCACATATCAGAGTATCAGAAAGGTCTACTTATATCTCCAAAACCTTTCAAATGGAAATTGTGGATCCATTCTCACGTTAGCCGAAAATGTAAAATCCCTTCACTACGATTGGGCAATAAGCATCTGTCATTCTTCTCCACAGTCACTCCTCTGCTTCCCTTATTGTGTTGTTCATTTAAACGTGGCCACAACATCCAAGTTTCCCACCATCATCAGAGTTTATTCAGGTCTTTCTCATTTCCCTCTCTCACCATCTAGTGATCTTCATTCACTTTGGTGTAGGAAACACCACTCCTCAGAGCATCCTCAGGGGAAAGGGACAGCAAGAAGAATTTACCAGCCTCAGAAAAGTCTCTTCTTTTAGTATTTTTTCTGGACACAAGTCAGCCAAAAGCAAGGACACAGCACTGCAGTCAGCACAGCCTCTCCAAGCAGGACAAGGACACCAGCGCGGGCTCTCCAGTTTGTTTGAGAGCAGGACAATGCACGGAAGCTAGCGAAAGTTTATCCCCAGCCCCCCCAAGCAGGGATGCTTTGCAGGGAGACAACTCACGTTCCCTCCCCGAGCAGAATACAGAGAGCCTTATGAATGGCACATTTTAGAACTGGGAACAGGATATGTTTTTCCCATGGTTTGGGAACAATGTGAATACTTTCTCACACACTGTTGGTGCAGTATTTTGGCACACCTGTGCGTTTGGAGAGCTCTATTATACTCCAAGGTCTCCTAGTCAGCTGTTAAGGGCTCTTTTCCTCTCTAAGAACATGGATTGATTACGTGGAAATATGATTTGGTTTTGTATTTGCGCTGGATCACGGATCAGAAGGAAGTTGCAGTATGTGCTGGCTCCTGAGCTGAGCTTTCTTCACCATGGCTGGGGAGAGCAGGACAAGCTGTGGCAACCTGGAGATGTTTACACAGCTCCCTTCTGTATTTTTGACTGTACTGAATAGGGAAAAATTGTTTACATGCTACAGAGGATGTTTTACCACTGTTACTTCCTACAGGAACGTCCTCAAGCTTCGAGTGCTGGCAGAGACAAACTGCTTCTTCTATCTCTGATTGGTATCTCCCAGAAGAAAGGACAGATATTGCTCCTCTGTGGGACCATCAATCGTGTAATCAGCTCTACCAGGTCTAAACAAATCTCTGGTGCTTCAGGGCATCTGCATCTTATTATTTCAGATGACATCATTTTGGATGGTTTGCACAGCCTCGTGCAGTGACAGGAGCTCTCAACGCCCCAGGTGGGTGGTGGTGGGATGAATGTTGCCACTGGATGCCTCCATCCATCCATCCATCCATCCATCCATCCATCCATCCATCCATCCATCCCACTCCTGGTGGGAACCAGGCAATAATTCAATGCAGTTGGCTTTCAGAATATCAGTGTATTCAGAAACAAATAATTTATTAAGTTTAGGCCATGGGAGGAGTGCAGAGAAGTGCTGCTGCTCCAAGAAGTAGATCCTACACCACCTCCTGTTTTGAGGGTTAGCACAGAGTTTTCAGCTGTTTTTTCCTTGTGTCCAGACTTTTGGCTGCCTCAGTCCAGTCAGTGTCTCACTCAGCACTGATAGAAGCAAAGATCCCCATAGAATGTAAATTTAGAATCCATTGTATTTAAGCATCACTACCTGGGCCAAATTTTCAGATGCTCTGAGCTCCAGCAGCTCTGGACACATTAGTGCAGCTATGTCATGGAGGTGTGACAGCAAAGCCTCTGGAAGAGGTGTTCTAAGCTGTAAAACAGGATGGCTGCAGTAAATTGAAAGTTTACCAGTTTCCATCCCCACGAAAACTTAAACGGGGCACGAGAAGCCAGAGAATTGCAACATTTTCCCCATAAATGGTCTTTAAAAATGTTTTCAGTGATCATTTGGCACAGGAATAGAATTTCCATCAAAACCTGTTGAGGGACAAGAATAATTTCCCTCCTCTCCCTCCACCACCGGGAAAAAGAATTCATCCCTGCAAAAACTATAAGAAATTTTTCCAGATTAAAGAACAAACTAAAGCTGATACCTGGACACACCATGTGGAGGCAGAGGCAGAGGCTGCTCTGGTGACAGGCAGCCCCTGCTGCACTCCAGCCTTTGGAGGGAGTCAGGGAGAAGTAAAATGTAGTGAAATGAGAAAAAAACCACACGAGGCAGCATCACACACCAGCGGCCGGAGCTACCTGTATTTTATAACATCCACTCTGTTTCCAATTTCATCAGCTTGGCAAATGCTCTCCCGGTGGAAATAATTGAGGCCTGAGAGTCAAAAGCAACGGAGGAAATATCTAAGCTATGAAATGTCAAGTTGCTTTCCAAAAGGGTTCCAATCTCCAACCACATCAAGAAGGGTGTCTGAAAAGACAATCAGGAATTTGGTCAATTAAACCTCTTTTTAACTTTTGCTTTTGCTTGGGAAGGCAGGGCCGGAGGAATGCCCGGCGTGGTGGGGTGGTTACCCTCTGCAACCCCACAGACCTTGTTTTTCAGCTGCAGGTTCTGGTTTGGTTTGTTTTGCTTTGTTCTTCTCTCCTGAAGTATTTGTATTTTTCTATAAAGCTCCATTCAGATTATTCTAAGTAAGCCATTTAGGATCTTGTTTTCATCTTGTTTTTGTGTTGGGAAGGTGAAACCTTCAACACATAGAAACTGAAGCCAAGGAAGCAAAACCTGAGCTGAAAGTAAATACTCTTCTCCAGTTAACCCTGACTGAAAACAATTTTGACCTGAGAGTGTAGAACCTCCTGTTCAGGGGGATTAATTTCATATAAGTATCAGTCATATCCACTGCCTAGAAAATCTTTAAATATAGTGGGTAAGAGTCAAAATGTCATTCCTGAATATGAACCACGAGGCATCACAGGAAGATATCTTACAGCTGGATACCGAAGATCCCAACCACTTGCCCTTCCATGTGATGACTGTTTCTCATGCCCAAAGGGGCAAGAATTCAGCAGCAAGTCTTTCTGGGGGCTTTGAAGCATTTTAGACTACACAAAACAGGGGAAAGAAGGATGCATATATTCTTAAATGTACCAAAAGGAAAGAAAGAAAAAATATAGTAGCTTTATTTTCCCCAGGGAATTTAACTATATTAGTTTACATCCTGTGGTATGAATAAATAAACAATCCCTAACCAATTTCAGACTTGCCGCTGTTTTGGCTGGCAGAACTTCTGCTTGGAGAGGCTCGACTAACACCCTGCTGCCGAGCTCCCATTTTCTCCTTCCTCTCACTCCTGTGCCTCTGGGCCTGCCTCCTGCCACTCTCCCTCCTTTTCCTCTCTTGCTTTTCTTTTAGGAGATAAGGTCCTTTCCAATCCATATTTTTATTCCCCTCTCTGCCATTATCATTCTCAATTGCCCCATTGTCTCTTGTTCCACTCCACCAAGGAGGTGGTCTCCATGAGATTCTTATTTGTGGACTCAGGATATATAACACACAGACCAGGGATAATTAACACACTTAAAATAAGCCCACTGAGTCCTGCAGAATGGCTGGGGGTTCAAGTCCTCGCCATCTCTCCTGTTACTGAATCTTGGTGACTTCCTGTGCATCTCCTCCTCTGCATCAGTCTTCAGTCACTTTCCATGCCCTCTGAGGCGGCCACAGACCAGACCTCTCATCACATTATAAGATGCTTCCCATGGGAAGAGGTACAGAACTCCTCTTGCCATGGATAGCAAATGACTCTTCTTGCCATGGATAGCAAATGACTCCTCTGCACCAGGTTCCTGCAGTGCTTTGAGTTTCTACAGCTCCAAAAAGCCAGCAGAAAGGGAGATACTAAAATAACAGCCTGCAAGGTGATTAAAAGCTTTAATATATTTCAGGAACTTTGAATAACAATAGGTGTGTCTTCTGATTTAAAAATGACATATTTTCACGCTGAAATCAAGTGGCCTGGGGCAGGATGGCACAGCTCCTCTGCCAAAGCAGATTGATCATGTGGCAACAGCTGCATTTTATATGGGTTTATTTTATAAAATATGGCCTCTGCCAATCTGCCACCTCTTTCCTCCAGCAATACAGAGATATTAAGAGGAGGGTTTCCAAGAGTCCTGGGTATGGTGAAGGTGAAGAGATTTAACACAGCCACAGACTGGGAAGGGACAGCATGAAATCCAGACAGTGCAGCTGGCCTGGGGACCAGCTCTCTGGGAGAAGGGTGTGCTAATCCTGCCATGGTTGTTTAACTTCTTGAGGAAGCCTGGGTGTAATGGGGACAAGTGGAGACAACTGCTGGCTGGGCAGTGCTTTATCTCTGCAAGGTTTCTTATGCCAGTTGCATTACACCTGCTTCTGCCCCTTCAGCCACCTACTTCACTGAGCTGTTTAGTGAATGTAAGGAATTGAAGGTTTTAATGCACGTCTCATTTAATTTTCATTTCTATGCCTAATTTACAACATGAGCTTAACCCTGCTTTGGTGTGGTGGCTGCTTCTTCCAACCCCCTGTGATGCAGCATTGGTCAGTCTTCTGAACATCATCATTTCCTTGGGACTGGGCTGTGCAGCAATGAATTGCTCCCACAATGGTTCCTCACCATCCTTGGACTCATTCCTACCACCAGCAGGGCTCTGAGGCTGTCTGTGGTCGTGGCTGTGGTGCAGGGGAGGCTGCTGCACTCTGGATCATATGAGGTGCCTTGACTGCTTGTGTATCTTGGGGCTGAAGATCACAGGGGAACCTTTGGAGACATCATCCTTCATTTCACTGGACTCCTGGCTTTGCTCATGACTCCAGCCCAGATCAGCAGGACACTTTGGGACAGACTTTGTAAGTACCTCTCTAAAACCACATGCTGAACCTGCCTGGTTCAGCAAGGCATGGGGTGCATCGACACTTGATTTCTTCGCTCAAATAAAGCTAGAAGGGAAGAAAGCCATCCCGGAGACTAAACTCAGTTGGAAAATGCTGTTTATCCCCTTGAACTCCCTGCAAAGGACACAATAGAACAATGGGCTCGCCGCACTGGACCCTGAGGTCACCTTCAGCCTCCCAGCTGGTGCAGCATTGTTCCCTGATGGGAATTCCTGCGCGCGGCTCAGCTCTGTGACCATGTGTTTCCTACGACTGTTACCCAGCTTCTCCCTCCCCCAGTCCTTCCGCCTCTTTGTTACTCCCACAGAGACTGCGAATTATTAATCAAACCTACACACAAGCTTCTGAGGTAGATGGGTATCAGGAACCTTTATCTTATAGATAGGGAAACCGATGCAAAAAAAAAGAATGAGAGTGACCTTGTGAAAGCCACAGCAAGAGGCCACATCAGTGCCAGCCCTTTGGTGCAGGATTGCCTACGGGCCTCTGTGCTCCACAGAGAGCAGGGCAGAGACCCAAGAGTAAGGCTGACAAGTGCAGCAGCCCTGGCACTAGAAAGTTTATCAGCATCCTGGTGTGCCTGAGCTAATGAGATGTGCTAAAGGGGCACAGTTGAGTGACCAATATGGTTGTTAACCCTTTGGAATGTGAGTTAGGATCTCCACAAAGCTGACCACACAGATATGCTTCATCAGTGCCTGCTGGGTACCACCCCTTTATGTCCTATCAGAGCATATATCAATTAAATAGGGACAGTCTTGTGAGCAGAGCCTGTTGCAACAGGATGAGAGGTGATAGTATTAAAAGAGGGGAGATTTAGACTGAAGAGAAGGAAAAAAGGGTGGTGAGAGCCTGTCCCAGGCTGCTCAGAGAGGTGGTGGCTGTCCCATCCCTGGCACCATCACAGGTGAGGTTGGCTGGGGCTCTGAGCAACCTGCTCCAGTTGCAGATGTCCCTGCTCCCTGCAGGGGGGTTGGACGGGATGAGCTTGAAAGGTCCCTTCCCACCAAACCAGTCAGTGATTCTATAACAGACAGGTAGCCTCAGGAGATGTGCCACTTGATGTGACACATGATTCAAGCTGCTCTGCTCCAAACATCTGCTCTCCTGTAGATCTTGCACAGTGCTTTTTGTGCAGGTGGCCAAATCCTCTGTCACTACAAATCTAATTGTAAACTTTTTTTTTTTCCAAATTGCCTGCCAGAACTGCCCAGAGGAAAAAAAAAAAAAAAAAAAAAAAAAAAAGAAGCCCAGGGCAAAAGACTACATGAAATAATCTCCAAAAAATATGGGGGGGTTAGCAGGGGGCTTAGGGTCCTCTATCCCTTCCTTTAGGATTGCAC
>JANHGL010022795.1:0-45788 GCA_024611195.1 Ceyx melanurus | reverse complement strand
GTTTGTGTGTGGTGGGCCAATCGCGGTGTCATTCAAAATTTATCTACTACTTTTTTTTTTCTCCTCATGGCCTGCCAGACCTTGCCATGGGAAAAAAAAAAAAAAAAAAAAAAAAAAAAGAAGCCCAGAGCAAAAGACTACATGAAATAATCTCCAAAATATATGGTGTGGTTAGCAGGGGGCTTAGGGTCCTCTATCCCTTCCATTAGAGCTTGCAGGCACAGCTGCATGTTCTTCCTGTTCCACTCAGGACTGTACCTGTATCTTCATCAACATGATTTATTTCAGCAAAGAAAATCTCTTTCTGGGTAAGTGTCTGATGGGAGGGAAGTGGCAGCAGGAGGGCAGTAGCTCCTCGGGAGGCACGTGTGTCCAGGAAATGAAGGACCTTCTGTTATTACTAGGGATCAGACACAAGAGTGACACAGGGGTCTCAGGGAGGAACTTGCTATCATTTATTAAATACTTGACACCGCTCTCTTAACATATATATATATCTCCCCATATATAATACAATATAATGGCTTTTGCAGGATTCAGAAAGTGATGTTGTTCCAGTTGTCTGAGCTGGCGGCTTCCAGTTTGTGGCCATATGGTTGGCTGTGAACTTGACTAATAAAAATGGAGTGGGCTTTTTTTTTTCTTTCTTTTTTTTTTTGTTCTTCCTGACCCTAGTCAGTGCCATAAATACCTGTATGTAGAAAAGGGTTTATAAATAGCACAGTAGCATCCACCGACAGCAGACTGGTGTTAAGTCTGACCGGCAGGAGCTGGATGTGGAGCTGGAGCAGTCTGGGAGAGGAATATGTGGCCAATAAAGATTTGTGAAGCTAAAGTAATTCAGAAAGCTCAATGCTAGGCAAAACAGGGCAAAAAAAAAATAAATTACCAGTCTGCCATGGGACAAGGTTCTGAAATGGAAACACCTTAAGCCAATATTGCCCCTCTGAGATAGCACTGAAATTCCATATGAATTTATGGGGTAGCTGACAGTGAGCTTGAGTAACTCACTGTGTCTGGACGTCTGGCCCAGTCCAATAATAACACGAAAGAGAATTTTGTACATATCCGTTGCTGATCCTGAGACTTTGGACCTGGGGTTTGGAATTTCTTGGTTCGATGGTTGTCTACAAATTGTTGGATTCTCAAAGGGAATTATTATTTAAAATTATTCATAAATTTTCTCAGCAATGGCTCTTGGTCTGCAAGATCTCTGCAGTTTAAGTGCCACTCGTTAGTTATTCAGCTCATGTGGTAATATTCTGGTTCCCTCTCTGGGTAAGTCTCTGTTACCATCCATCAGAAGTATTCAGAAATCATGAATCAATGGCCAAACCCCCAGGGATTGGCTTAAAAAACATTCTTATTTTTAGTAAAAACATATCAGAATTGCTGCTTTTGATTGACTTTCTTGCTTCTGAGTCCATAGGGCTCACAATGTGCTGGAAACCATCCTTTCAAATCAAGCAAGTTGCATTTCCCACAGAAATTCAACACTTTGAAAGTTAGAAACAAATATTATTTTTTTTTTCCTGAGAAGACTGGTTTTCAATGGGTTTTTTTGATATCTAATAAAACCATGGGTGTCAGCTGATGATGCTTTTAGCACTGTTGGGAGTTTCCTTGTGTGTCCTCTTGGTATCATTCCCCAGGGGTTTGAGGTGGTTGAGCAGAGACGGTGTCTCACCCTGCACCTGGCTGCCCATCCCCTCACAACTTCATCAAAAATACTCTGAGAGTGGCTTATGAAGAAGTTGTATCTGCAGTAGTCAGATGGCAGCCACGCACCAATTGCACTGGCTCACTTTAAAATAAAGTATTTCCAGGAAAAGGCTTTTTGAGTATTTTTAAGCTGAGTGGAAAGAGAATCTTTATCTCCATTATGATTCAGAACAGCAGCGTCAGCACAGAGCTGAACCCACACGAGCCAGCCTCCCTCTCACCATACAGTCAGACCTCTATTTTCTCCTGAAGAGTAGAAGAAATTGAGAAAATTGAAAAGTGTGGAGGGGAAAAGTAACATTTTCCTGCTGACAATTGAATAGTTCTTAGTAGAGTGTCCTCTAAGGGATATTCATGTCCGGAGAGGTAGCAAATACAGGGGCTCAGCTTCATCAGGTAAATTTGGGCTTTTTGGTTACACCATCTACACTCAGTATGTTGCCAGACAAGACTGAAGGCACCTCATGTGCCGTGGGAGAAGCATCGCACACCACAAAGCACGGTGGCAGATGGAAGCAGCAGAAGCTTGAGGGCTGCTGTGCTCCCCTTCTCCTGGGAGGGAAGATGCACACCACCGACGCTGCTCCTTTTTTGCTTCAGCAGCTTTCAGGATGAGAATTAGTCCTTCTCCCTTCCCTCATCCCTTTTACTTCTTGATTACTACAGCAGTTTCCAGTCTCTGCCTCACTCGGCTGTGCTAAGGTAAGAGCAAATATTAAAATATTGGTTCTTAGGTGAAGCATCACCTGGATGAAGGTAGCAAAGCAGTTAGAGAGGCAGATCCCTGCATCCCATCCCACTGGAACACAAGAGTTTATCTAGTTACACAAAACCCTCCAACTCTCATTTTTTTTTCACTTTAAATCCACCTCCTCTGACCAGAACCCTTCTTTTCGCCCCAGACTTTTGAATGGAAAATCTTGAGCATATTTTTCAACTAAGATGTCCAAGATGTCTGTGTTTTATTCCTCCTTTCTACTCTTCTCCTTCCCTCCTTTCCATGGCCTTTCTAATCCTTCTTTTTTTTTCTGTTTTACCAAGGGAACTGAAATGAGACTGACATGTTTCACATTCAGTTCTGGAACTGCAGATAATTTTCATTGTGCTTTACTTTACAATTTGAAAAATTTCTAACTTTCTGAGCAAGTTTTACCTCACAAAAGAAAAAGGTTCTGAACTGCATTTTATTCTTTCTGTCTTTTTCAATTCTCAAAGCAAATTCCACTTTCCTTCATGCATTAAAGGAGAAGGGAAATGATTTGAGCCTTCTGTATATGTCAAGCCTCTCCAGTAAGGTAAATGTTTTTCCTACAAATAATGCCTTGCATGTTTGATCAGCTTCGTAACCACAATATCTATAAGTGCTTCAAATATTAAACAACCCATGAGCCAGATGTATTTACCAGCCAGGAGATTTAGAAGCCATTCTTGACGTCAAGCTGTGAAGATCAAATATTCTAGCTTGACGGCTGCCAATACAGTTCCCAACCATTGTCTAGATCCAAAAACCCATTGTACTTTTTGTTTTTGTTTTTTGGCATCTGAAATAAGTCTTTCACTCCCACCAGTGATGTTCTTGAATAAATATGCTTCTAGGTCAACTTGCTGATGGATGTTAATATATCTATAATTTAAGTCTAATGGTGATGTCAGCTTCTAATAAGGTATAAATTAGAGTTGTACAGTACAGCATGAAGTTAGTGACTTTTCCATAACGTATTTTCTATTCCTAGTGCAATGAGCTAAATTCAGAGACTCAGCTTTCTTTTCTGTCATGGTCTCTTTTTCCTTGGGTTCAATCATACTGCAACCTGTGCAGATACCTTCAGAAGAAACATTAGCTCACATTACTCTATCTTTCTTGCATGATTGATCCCTCTTCCCTCAAAGAGATGAGAAGACATAAACTTCTGTAACCACATCACTCCCAAGAAGACAAAAGATTCTGTAACTGCATCACCTCTTGATGTCCACCCTGGGAAGGGTGAAGGACGTTGAGCACCACGGTGTTTGGAGCTGCCACCTGAGCTGACAGGGACAGTGGCTCTTCTGGGTGGCTGTAGCTTAGGGATTATCCCAGGCACCAATTACAGTAAAATTTAATTTCTCTGGTCACTATGTAAACATGTTGTAAATAAATTGGACTTCTGAACAGCTCTGAAGTAAGTAGGGTTAGATCCATACTGAGGATTTCTGTACACAGGCTACAGAATAATTGTAAAGTACAGGGCCAGATTCTGATTGCATTACTCAGGTTTAATAATAGCATCAGTAAGTGATGATGCTTGCGGAATAAATGGCTATTAAACCAGAACAAGTGTGCTAGACTGTGCCTCTCCACCCATCATCGTCAACAAGTACATAAAAATCCGTCTCTGACATCTCTGAGACAAATACAGCAACCTTTCCATACACTGATAAGCACTAATGGCCTTCATGGAATTACAACTGGGAGCAATTATTGTTCATAATACATATGGATTGCTGAAGCGGATCCAGAGATAATCTGAAATGCCATTATGTTGTTAGAAAGGCAATAAACTTCATTTGCATTTACCCAGCTCGAACAGATTTTATGGGTGAGGACATCACTCAAGGATTTTCCATCTTTCTTTCTTTCTCTCTTTCTTTCTCTTCAGCTTTGTCTAAAAAACAGACTTTTTCCCACCCAGATGCAGGAGACACCACACGTCCCAGATTGGCAAGACAGGGAGATGAGGTTTGGCTGGTAAGTATGGGAGATGCAATTGACATCACTGAGGCAGTCACTCAAAGAGCTGATGGGATGTCCTAGTCCACGTCCCCTCCTGACCTCAGCATCCTGGACATCCTGGTACCATGCCCAGCAATGTACAGAACTGGTTAATCATTCCACGTGGAATAATTACAGCATGTTCTAAGTTTTGTTTTAAAAACGCAGAACGGGAAGAAAAAGGATGAAAGAATAAAACCTGGCACCCAACATGCTGTTCAGGATGAACAGCGAGAGAAAAAAAAAGTACCTGGCTTAGTCATTCCCTGGATAATCCAGACACCACAGTGCTCTGAAGCGTCTGCCTTTCCCCAAATTTAGTCACTCAGTCTGATGCTGCTCAGCCTTTACACCCCAGTTCAAGTCTGAGCCGGATGCCCATGATTTAGTACTTGCTGTTTGTCCAGGAACACAAAATGTGTTGCAAGGTACCGAGGCGCAGCCTGCAGCTCGCATCCTCCCCTCTACCCCTGAAATACAAATTAGCCAGTCTGGTATTTGATCACGGACTGTTCTTAGAGCAGTTTTTTTATTCTGCACTTTTATTTTCCACGGTCATTGCCAAGACAGAGTCCTCTCCAGGACCCCCTCCCATCTCATCCCATCTCGTCCAATCCCCTGGTTCTTCATCCTTGCTTTTCCCTTTTTATTTTCCAGATCAAACCTTGGCTGCTTCTAACCCTTCTCTTCCACATTGGCTTTTGTGGCCTGCTTGAGAACTTGCTTGTGTGTTTTATGCGTGCCCATGAAATCTCTCCTCGCTGGCACAGCCTCGTACCAGTGCTCTCAGCAGTGACTGAACTTGTGCTTTTTTAATATTAAGCTGTTCTGCCTTACTCCTGGGCATTGGAGTGCAATGAAAAAGACTGTAAATTAATGAAGTATCTATTGCAGCTGACTTTAAATGATCCTAAAAAAAAATAAAAGCTTAAATCCTACTAGTTCTGGTTAGCTCCATTACCTGCCAGTACAAGCTTCTTCTTTATATTTCCTAATTCTTTGCCCAATCTATTATTAAATGTCTGAAGGAATCGCCTTCCCCTGCTTTCATAGAGGAAATAATTCCAGTGCCTAATAGCTCTCCCTGGCAGGAAAACTCTTCTTAAAATCTTCTTTTTGCACCTCCTCCCTTCACCCGGACGACACTAAACAATTCCCGTCTGTCCTTGAGGAACATACGTCTTCACATATTCATAGGTAATTATGATTTTTCCACTTTCATAAGTATTTGGCCACAAAGTGGTTACACTTAAAAGATCCCCATCTCAGATACTTTGGGAACATTGCCTCATTATCTGCAGAGTTACCAGTAAGACATCCAGTTTCTCATCTCAGCTCCAAAAGCTGGCATCAAACCCAGCTAAGCAGCACTTTGGGCTCTACTCTTGACTTAGGAGAAGTTTTGGACTGTCAGGTTTGGGAAATGACACCCAATCCCAGCAACGTTTATTTTTTCCTCTTTACTGGGTAGGGAGCTATTGGCTCCACAGCCCCAATCATAATCCAGCCAGACAGGACATTTTCACTTGGAAATAAAATGTTAATTAGCTTTATTTGCTCTGTGAGATGCTGTTCTTTTCTGAAGGGGCTCACCATGAGGTTGTGGTCAGCACTTGGGGAGAGAAGCTGTTTCCCTGGTGTTTACAGGGTCCTTGGTTTGCCTGGACTGCTCCCACCAGCAAAACATGCATCACATAAAATGTTTTATTGCAGAAATTTGTTGTAACAGTGCAATAACTGCCTCTATGGTTTTAGGACATCTCTCGAGCGTGACAGATGTGCCCAGTTAATTTTGTCATAGAAAAAGACTTGGCAAAATGAAGTAGAAATGTCAGATAGAGGTGAAGTCTGAGGGAGGGTGACAGAGAGTCCTGTCGCTTCACCCGGGGCTGGGGAAAATGGGAATCACTGGTACAGGGAATTAAGTTTGTGTGCTGCAAACAGATCTATTACATTATTGCAGTCATTTAATCTAGCAGTTAATTCCGGTGTATGCATCAAGGCTCTCACACACAAAAGGGTTCTGTGGCTCACAGTCTCTGATGGAAAGCCTCTTGGCATTGATGTTTGAGCAATAGCTTTAGTTCCCTTTCTGGGGGCTTTGACTGGTGGTCCAAGCACAGGACCTGCCCCATGTCACCTCTTCATCGTGGCCACAGCACAGCTGGATGCTGAGACCAGAGGCTGTGCATGGTGTTTGGGGGGAGAGGGGGGGGAGCACGACTGCCTGATGCTGCCTTAGGGCTTATTACATGACTCACACTTCAAAATGGCATTTTAAAGAACTCTAATCTCAAAGAGAAACAAATACTCTTAATTACTGCTTCCACGGTGCTTTTCAGTCGCTTTGTTAATAATCAGATCTTGTTCTTGTCACTTCTGGGGCCATCAGGCTTCTGTCAGCTGTCAGGGCTGTGATCAAAGGCCGTACGTAGCTCCTGGCAGCTCAGGTGAGGCGAGGAGACAATCCCACCTTGGGGGTAATTATTATTTGTAAATGAATTTGGGCTCTGCTATCTCAGTCAGTCTTCCATGGGAGCTGATCAGATAGAGAACGTTGTCATTATTGCATGAAGGGCTCTGTAACTAAAGGGATTTCAGGCGTTCCTGGGGGCTGGGTGGGATGGCTGAGCATCCAGGCACACCAGACTTCAGACTGATGGGAATTTAAACAGCTTAGTTTCAAACTCCCAGAAAACAGAATAAAACGGTGAATGCTCTGAATGGAAATTGTGCTCTGCCACAATGGCATGGGCAGAGATGCCAAGCTCATCTATTTTTAGCGTTATCTGTGCCTAAATACCCATAAATAGCTATGTAGAACACTGCACTGCTATGTGTGTGTGTGCGTATGTCTTTTCCAGCCACTGAAATGTTAAATCAATTTTATAACAAGTTGCTTTTCCAGCCACTGAGTGGCTGTAAATGTTAAGTGTTTTTACAGGCGATTTTTTCCCCAGCTGCTAAGCAGCTTTAAATGTTATCAAAAAAAAAAAAAAAAAGAAAAAGAAAAAAAAAAAAAAGTTGCTTTTCCAGCTGTTCAACCACTCTAAGCAATTTTAATGGATTTTTTTTTTTACTTGCTAAAACCTATTTATATTTTACTCACAAAGCAAGTGCAAAATTGTCCTGGCTCTGTCTAGGTCTTGTTTTTATTGTATTTTTTTTTCTTTTCTGAAACCTGTGAATAAAAATTCTTTCTCTGTCTGAGGAAATTTTATTTTTTTTTTTGAGAAGAGAAGGGGCTTTAGTTTAATGAGTCCAAGATGAACATTATGAGTTCATCTTAGCATTTAGATACCTCAAAAGCACCGTCCTTGTGGTATGTTCAATGGAAACAGTGTTCTTGTGGTATGTTCAATGGAAATACTGTACTTGTGGTATTTTCAATGGAAAAAATATTATTGTGGCTTTTCCAATTCAGGAAATGCTGGTCGGTCTTTAAACCAGGGGAAAAAGAGGGAGTGGAGGGTGAGAGAGCTAAATCGAGGTGACAGCGAAATGGAAGAATTATTTTATTGTAACGAGGTGGGGAGAGATATACGAAGAGTTTAGGGCAGGAAAATGGAAAATTCTTGTGGCCCTTGAGGATTCATAACAGTGGGAGAAGGAAAAAGATCTGTGGTAGTGTTAAGGAAAGGTGTAGGACAAAGTTAGGAAGGATGAAAAGAATAGTTTGAAGGAAAAGATGGAAAACAAAAAGGAATGAGACAACGTGGAGGTGTGTTAAAAGAAAAGGGAAGAAAGAAATCTTTTGCTAAATGCAACCACTAAGAAAGTGTCTCACTTGAAAATACACAAGAAGTCCCTTTATCTTCAGGTCCCAAGGTCAAGCATCCATAGGAACATAGTGCTGCATGTTCAGAGAAATGAAAGGATTTTGCCACTGGTGACTCATGGTGATGTTGAGCCGGCTGCTGTAGGAACGTCTGGTGAGACCCTCTCCAGACCACAGTGTCCAGTTGCTGACAGAAAAATAAAGACACCATTTCCAGTAAGAGTGGGGTGGAAATCACATTTCTGGCCCTAAATGTCCCAAGGTTCTGGAATGACATTTGAATTATAATAATTTTAAAGAATAATAGGGAGAAAAATCAAATACATTTTGATACCCATCAATTCCTTAGGAGAAAAAAGCAGGACTTGGTTTAGACAGGAAACAACTAAGAAGTTCTTTCCAGCCTGATACTCCTAATCATTAGGATTTTTTGTGATGTTTACAGGCATGTGTAGGAGACCAGTTTAGTTCCCCTATGCTTGTGGTGGGATTATTCAGATACTCCTTTAGCTAACATACCATGACCAGCAGAAAAGGTCAACATAATAAACATAAACACCATTTGTTGTTCCCATCTACTGAAAGTGTATATTCTCTTTTTCTGTCCACATAACAGTGATGTCACCCCAGTAGTTTTGCTTTTAATGTGAAAACTTGAGGTTTCCTTCTGCTCTACTACTACTCCAAGAACTGTGCATCTTCTCAAGTCTTTAGAAAATATTCCATTTTACTGCAGATTTAATGTGTGTTTTAGCTGATATTAGAGTCATTCAAATCTGCAATAAAGTCACTTTGGCCACGTTCACATCTCTTTGTCTTTGCTTTCTAAGAACTTTTTGAGTTATCAAGTTTTACTGGCCAAAAACATAGCGGAGAGCAAATTTCAGAATCACACTGAGAAGTATTTACAGAAACTGACATTTCGGTTTCTACCAGGAAATATTTGCACCAGATGTGCTTACACATGCCTCCATTCAGGACTGGCAACACCACCATGTGATTCATCTGACCAGTCAGAGACAAGGAACTCAGATCAAATTTTGAAGCCTCATAACGAGTCCCCAGAGCAAACAGTTCAGAAATATGGAGTTTATCACAGAGTGGTGGGGGTTGGAAGGGACCTCTGAAGATCATCGAGTCCAACCCCCCCGCCAGAGCAAGACAAAACTAGAGCAGATTGCTCAGAAATGCATCCAGACAGGTCTTGAAAGTCTCCAGAGAAGGAGACTCCAAATTTAGGTAATAAATGTAGATGCTCTAATAACATCCAAGGACACAGCAAAGTCACTGGGTCTATATCTCATCTCTAGAGGAACTTCAGGTCATGCTCATCATGAATGGATTTTAAAAGTAAATGATTTTGCTTTTAGATGATCCATGGAGAGAAAGGAAAAAGGCAGCAAGTGGATCAATATCCAAAACACTACAATCTTACTGGCCAGTTGTCACAGCTGTAAATCCTGTGGTATCTCCTTTGCCTTGTTATCTGCCATCACTGAAAAAACAAATAATCAACTTAGATCACCTGACAGTAAGTTACCCACACTGGCAATCATTTTATTATCCTGTTACTTATACATATGCATATATAAAACTTAAATTGTCTTCTAAATGTTGGACCATCTGATATGAGACACTTGAATTACTTTTCCAGAGGGACACAGCAAATCTACAGTGACTGCTGACTGCTCTCTTCTCTCCTGGGTATCCCCACTGGTGATGCATCTGACACATCCTTTAAGGACAGATGGAGGGAGATAAAGGTAATATCTTTTTGTTTGGCCTCAACTGTGTCAAATTATTTTCCATTTTCTTTCTGATGGCCTGGAAACCAAATCTTTTCTGTGTTCTTCTTGCTCTCTCCTAGGCCACTCCACAGATGAAGGTCCCTGAACCCCAGGGCAGAAATGGGACAGTGCGGTAATTAAAATAGAAATATTTACTTTCAGTTTTCCTGCTTTAAAATTGCTGTATTTCTTGGTTGCTGGCAGGTCCTGCTGTCTTGTTTTGCACAGGCTTTCTCTTCAGTGGGTTAGGGAGTCAGAGTCCATCCCTCCGAGCTGAACATGGTGAGTGATTTCATCGTTAGACACTTGATTTGTGATTGAAGGAGGTGGTGTTGGATGCCTTGACTTGGCCTCTTCTGTTCAGCCCCATTGCTAGGGAAAGACTGTTTGAGATTTATTTTTAGTCCTTTGTCTAATCTAATGGCAAACTGCTCAAACAGTGGAGCTTCTCCCACATCCTTTGGAAGAATTTTCCACAGTTTAATAAGATTTCAGCACTTGGAAGTTTATCCTGTTATTCAGCTTAAACTTTCCTCTATTTAACATGATGCTTTTAGTCCTTATACCATTTTCACCATCCTAAACAACTCATCTTCTTCTCTGTGTTTACAATCCACAAGATTTCCTTCTTCTTTCCAAGAAGAAGTTTCCAATCAGTATTTATAAAATGGAAAAATAAATGACAAACAGAAGGTTCAGTAGAAAAGAACCTCCTGCACTACAGCAGTCAGATGTTTGTGCAACAACTGTGCATACTTCCAAACAGACTCTTTCTCCAGCCTGCTGGTATCCAACTACACCACCAAAGGTGCTAGACACATCCTCAGTCCAAACAAACTTTGGGAACTTGAGAGTTGCATACCTTGAACTTCTAAAGTAATTCTTTATTTAAAGAAATAAAAATTAATAATAATAAGAAAGCCAAACAAAACCAGGATTTTTTTTCTTATTTATTTGCTATTGTTATTTTTGACTGAGCATGAAATGATTGAGTTTACATGGTCAAGGGCTTGCTTGTGTTGTGTGATGGGGCTTGGGCATCATGTCCATATAAACAGTTAACCTCCCAGGATGCAGGATCTTTGTTGTGTCTGATGAAGGCAGACTTTCATTAGGCCTTTTACCACTAGCTCTTGGAACTCTTCCACTTCATGCAAGTAAAAAAACCACAAGTATTCCTCTACTTATATCAGTACCAGAAGCTGGAAGCATGGAATGTTTCAGAATGCTTTGAACCCCGTAATTGTCTCTTGTAATAATACATTTTTTACATTTGAACTCGTGAGTTATCAAGGAGAAAGAACGTAGCAACTTGGTTAAAATAAAGAATTAAATTATGGTTATGGAAATAAAAAAAAAAAAAAAGGTGCTTTCCACTGTTCTCAAAAGAAAGTGCCTTTGGGAAAGAATGAATCAGAATGGATCTCTGTCCTTTCCTTCTCTGTATTACTCTGTATTGTAGCTCATGGACAGCTCATGGTTAGACAGACCTGAGATAAAGATAACCCATATCTTGGAAGTGTCTTGTGCTCTATCACCTTCTGAGAAATAGAAAACCAGTGTTATTAAGTGTAGGTTTTATATAAGCTTATCAGGCTGCATGAGAGACCAGGTAAATGTCAACCTTATGTGTTATGCCCCTTCCATGGAGCTGTTCTGCACCTTATTTAAATAATAATTTTGTGTTAAATTTACATATGGAAATATGTACATGGAAACATAGCCTTGATGTTTTCTCTAGATTGATTTGATTATGTTTTCTGTGTTATGACATCAGTGTTCAAAACAAAATGAGAAGCTTTGACCCCCTTGGGCTATCAAATTAACTGGAGCAGAAGGGTAATATTGTACAATACAATGTAGGTTGTTAAGAAAAAGACCCCAACCAGTTATCCATTTCAAAACTATTTTGAAGAGCTTAGACATTCAGACACCAGTGCAGCTCCAGATCCCAGTGCAGAGTAACTCAGTTTTTTGCTAGGCTTCAAGCACACATGACCCCAAATGATGTTTTGAGGGAGATTTGGGAATGCACACCAGTGAAGCTGCCCACAGCTAAACCTGTTCACAAGTCTTCCCTCAATTCAGGTCTTGATTTCAAGACAATGCAAGAGGTACTAGGATGTGGGAAGGAGATGAAGTGTAGCAATGAAGGAACAGAAGAAAACTGTATTGTGATGAGGCTCTTGGAAGCATTTTAGTATTTGTTTATTATGTAAAGAAGTTGGCATAAGAACATGGAACTTATTCCTGCTTCAATCCCATTAAAACATGATGAGAATTTATCTTCTTTGTCATTTGATCCTTGAGCCACCCTCAGCATCCCCTTGTGAAAAGTGTCCCTTGTCTGCCCAAGGGGAAATCCAGGAGCTGCCCTTTTGCTGCTATTTGGGATGTGCCCAGGGGAACACCAGCATCTGTGACTTGGGATGGCTGTTATCCAGCTCTGGATTAGCAGCATCTCCTGTCACTCCATGGCAGAGGATCAGAGCAGCCAGACCTCTCCAATGGAAGGGTGAATTGCCTGATAGTTCTCACTACAGATGAATGGGGAACAAAACCTTATGTTCCCAGGCTGCCTTTTCTATCAAGAGCATAGTTAGATAAGGACAAAAAAAATTAAAAATGAAAAGCCATTTCTGTAACTGGTATGTGTCAAATTTGTCCATTTTGGCTTTATGGTCTCACACGTTATCAGCCCTAATCAGCCTTGGACAGAGCCACACACAGCAAACCTTAAAGCCAGGCAAAGAGCGTGCCAGGCTTTGTAAGAGGAAATTTTCCCCCAGAAGCCCAGTGAAAACAAAACTAATCCAGCCCTCAAAAACAGGGAGAGCATCAAAAAGAGCTCTTGGAGATAACGTCAAGATCACAGGACCTGCTCTTGAGCTGATGCAGGGCGGGAGTGCTCATGGTGGACCAGGGCAAACCAGGCACCATAGGATGCAGCTCCATTACCCCTGGAAGCCAAGGGGAGAAGCCAAGGGAAGAAGGCAAGGGAAGAAGCTCAGGGAAGCAGCGTGTTTCAGTCCTCTTTGATATTTTATCTTCCCTACTCACCTGCAGCAAACCTACAAAAAAAGTGTGGGGAATAAAGAAGCACAAAAGCAAGTCGCAGATGTATTTCTCTACAGGGATCTTCTCCCTGTGGGAACCTCCAGCACTGGTTCCTGCTAATCCATGACTTCAGCCACTATAGATAGTGGAAGTTTTCTGTGCTTTACTGCCTCAACAATGGGCTCAGGAACTCATACAACCTTTCATTTCCGTCCTTTTATTTGTAAATTACTTTCCTTTAAGAATGCTGCTATTTAATAGATGGGTTATGATGTCAAACCCTTTAATAAGAGCTATGCTTTTTCCTCTGCAGTTTTGTTTTTATTCTAAACACTTTTTTTTTTTCCTAAACAGATACAATTTTAAGGAAAAAAAAAAAAAAAAGCCAAACATGACCAGAAAAGACCTTATTTGTTATGGAAAAATTATAACAAAGATTTTCTGTGGGTTTTTTTTTTTCCCCTTTGCTCTTCCTGTTGTTGGTAATAAAAGAATTTTTATTGTTCTTTGGTGGTAATCCTAGCTTTATGTTGAAAATCAGAAAGGATTTCTTTTTTTTCTTCCCACCCCCCCTTAATTTTTTCTTCTCTGTTTCTAGTTTGGTTCTCTGGTTTGTAGCCTGAATGGAACTCAACCAAGCATTGAAAAAGCCTTGCCACACACGGTCAGAAATGGCACTGCTCTGCCTGAGCCTGAGTGCTCAGGCTGTGTCCCAAAACCTTAATTCACATCTAATGACAAAGAAGGCGTGAGGAGCATCTGCACGTATTCCACACTAAACTCTGATCTGGGTTACACAGCTGTAAGCACAGAGTAAAATCACGCTTTGGAAGATTTAGGGCACTCAGTGAGACCATGAGCAATGAAGCACACACAGATATCTGGGAGGTGCCACATGCTATGGACACTAAGGATGGGTGAACTTGCTTGCACTGACATTTTCCTCAGGATAGGAACAGCCTTTGTGGAAATTTATTTGGGGGGAATTAGTCCATGTTTCATTCTATTTTTTCCCTTTTTCTTCCCTCCTGGTGGTGGTGGAAAGCAACAAATGGCTGGATTTTTTGTTTCTGCTAAATTGGAAAATGAAATTATATTTTTAATATGGAAAATACCAGCCACTGAAACATTATAATTTCAAGGCTAATTTAACTGATACACTGCCTAAGTAAAATCATGTGCTAATCGTGATAACCTTTGTTTTCCTTCTCCCATATAATTTCTTCTGCCAATATTTATGTGGAAAGTCAAAGCTTGGCTCCTTGCCCCCTTTTAGGGAAAAAAAAGATCCCATCCTCAATTAATAAAAACACTGCACAAAGATAAACCAACAGCAAAACAGAGAGAAGGAAAACAAGAACTAAGAATTACAATATTCCAGTGGTAGTCTGAAGGCAGGGGAGTGAAGTCTCATGCTCAGCCACAGTGGTGGGACGTAGCTGCCTGGTGCCTGTGCTGTCTTCTCATGCAGGTTGAAGGTCCTCTCATGCAGATCCAAGGTCTTCTTGTGCAGAGGGTCTTCCTGTGCAGGTCTGGGGTCTTCTGGTGCGGGTCCAAAGTCTTCTCTTTCAGGTGTGGGGCTGCTCTGTTCCATGCCATGGAGATCACCAAAAGCACTTCCATCCAGCACAAGCTCCTACACAGCCCCAGACATCTCCTGGCTCAGCCCAGCACTGGGAGCCCAGACTCCAAACTAAGCGACATGAGGGAGATGGATCAGAGCACTGAAAAGTGCTTTTCCACTTGCCTTTACCCTTACATGATAAAGCTGAGAGGAAATAATTACATATAATGTCTCTTTTATTACAACCCAGTCTACAGCTTTCCAACATGATGGCTCTGGCAAGACCTGGAGAAACATCAGGCTAATGAAACATCCTTAAATACCAGTTCTGAAAGTTAATTCATTTGGAGCCATACTTTTTATTTCTTTTATTTCTGTCTTTTTTTTCTTTTTTTTTTTTCTTTTTTTCTTTTTTTGCCAGAAAGGAAACTTTTTTGCTGCAAGCGTTTGTCGATTTTATTTTAGACAAGTGGATTAACAAGGCAGTTCCAAAGAGTCTTCTGGAAGTGACCAACATCCAGTTTGCCACTTGAGCCTTCCCATTCACCCTGCAAACGAGCTCTGCAAACACATCTTCTGTGATGTGAGAATGGCAGAGCCGAATGCTCCGCCTGGGCTCTGTTCCTCTCCTCCTGCCCCCTTCCCATGGAAAACCAGACCTTGGAAATCACAGAGGCTTTGCAACCAACAACAGCGCTGAAAGTAGTGCAAATAAAGTTTCCATTGCTCACTATTTCAGATTGAGAGCATATTTTTCTTGGAGCATTCTTAACCTTTGGGATCTTTTCATGTTCTTTAGCCATTGTGTTTGCTTCTTCCTTGTTTTCTTACAGGGAAAGCCGAAATGACTTACAATTAAAATCTTTTTTTAACAGCTTTCTCCTGTTGCTTTGGCAAAACAAAGTTCGAACAGTTGGAAGGATACAGTGCCATTTACTCCCTCCTCAAATAGTTTTCCCCTTCTACCAAGAAATCCTGCTGAATTTGGATCTGACCATTTGCTTGTGTAAGAGGGATACCTCCAGGGTATTAAACAAAACTGGAGAGATCTGCACCAGCTGAAAATGTTCATTGTTAAGTCAAGGGGAAAATTTATTTGTGCTGGGCCAGATTCTTTCAGTGCTACTTGTTTGTTTGTTTTTAAATTTTGCAGGATCAACTCGTGATTCACGGTGGTACAACTGAGAACAGAATCTGGTTAACTAATTGAAGGTGCTAATGACCAGTCAGGCTCTAACTGGAGGTAAGTCGGAGCCACAGACTGCTGATGTGATCCACACTGTAAAATGTGGGAGGATTTGGGATTTAGGAGTCTGGTTTTACCCATCCTGGAAACAGAACGTGACCATGACACTCCCACATGAAGGACGGAGCACTTTGCTGTCAACTTCACTCACTGTTACATGCACAGATCCCCTGCAAACACTGGAGGTTTTCCTGTTCAAAGCTTGGACTCATAACCCACCTCGACTTAAAGCCCAGCCTAACCAGTGAAGTCAGCTCTAAGGAGACCTTGTCCTCAGCAGCACCATCTGCCATCCTGCTCTTACCCAAGGACTTCATTTCGGTAGTGTAATATGTTTGATTATTTTCCTTAATGAGTATGTTTACTCTGAACATAGACACATAAATCACACCAGCTGAAACCCAAGCAAGCATATGACAAATAAGGTATTTTTAAAGGTTAGTTGTTGTTCTGTTTAATGAAAGAAAAGCAAGAGGACGGGGTTGGACTTTTATGATGTGCAAAAGAGGTTGTAACCACAGAAAAATCCACCTCCAAAAGCCAAATATTATTCATTTTGGTGGAATGCACTGTTAAAATAGCTCAGCCTTTCAGGAAGAAGCACGCTTATGTAAACCATCTAGTTTACTTTCTTTTGAACAGGCAACCTGAAAAACATCCCATCAGCAGGTACCTGTGATGTCTTCCTCGGATATAAGTAGATAGACTCCTAAATGTCCACTTGGTCCATTGTGGTGTTCAACAGACTCACCCAGCACATGTAGGGAAAGAGATAAGCATAGAGGGAAAGCAGTGGCATAAGACTTGGCAGCTTACTGGTACCATTGATCAGGATCAACCAATCCCAGTGCTTTAGCAGCAGTCAGTAGTTTGCTCGTGCACCTTGCCAGCCCACCACTTATTTCATTTAAAAAGGACACCATAGGAGCTGAAACATCATTGCCAATCCTGTCAGGGCTTGGAAACACCTGCCATGAACAGAATGTCCATCCAAAAGGATGATTCAAATATGGGCATTACTTCCACTTTTGAGCAGCATTTCTTTAGTTGTCACCTAACTCTCCAAAATGTCACATTACTGTTCAAGAGCTATGGCAGTGCAGAGCTCCATACTGTGGGTATTTCTAGTGAGATTTCCCCTTCCCAGCCTCAGGATCTTCCAAACACAACCCACCATCCATTCCCTCACACCTCTTCAATAGGAGATTGAAGCTGCTATATCTTAAACTAATTGTAATTTTCTATAATGCTGTTTAATAACTGCCTTGGCTGCCATTGGGAGTGTGAGGGAACCAGTAAAGGGGGTAATTACATTCAGATGGTCTAGTTACTGTCCATAAAACCTATAGCACAGGAAACTGTGTGTGGCTCTGGGGTCTCTGAAACAACCAGATTACATTTCAAAACACACACTATTGGATCACTGCTTATTTTCCCTTTTAGTTCTCAACATTATTGGCATTCATTGGAAAACAGTGGCCTGTCCTTCAAAAGACTGTGGGGTTCGTCCAACCTCAGGCATGGAAAGGACAAGACAAGCAGGAAAAGTCAGCATGGATTTACCAAGGGCAAATTACATCCTAACAACCTGATTGCTGCCTGTAATTAAATGATGGGCTCTGCAGAAAAGGGCAGAGAATGTGTAATATTATCCTCTTTCTTGTCCTTCTATTTAAACTCAATGCTGTTGAAAACTCATTTTCCTTCTGAATCAAGTTTTTATGAAAGTATTGATTTATTATTATTATTTCTTAAACAGCTTAAATCCTGCAAAACAATTCAGATATCTGGGCATGCTAGTCCATGAGGGAATGTCTGTGTCTCTCTGTTCTTTCTTTCACCCAAGCCCTTCTTCCATCCCCTCTTTTCCAGAATAAAGCCCATTGTCAGGACAGTTCCTCTGCAAATGTCTAAGATCCCCCATTCACATTAGTAGTGTAATGATGGTGAGCCCTCCTGGATAAGGATGCTCTCATGAATGACTTTGCTGCTCTTCTACCCTGCAGTCAGGCAGCGAGGAAAATGTGCTTTGAAAAGTCAGCAAGAGTAACACGCAGATTAAATATTCATGTTTCTATTTTCCATCCTTTGATTTTTGTCCCATATAGCTGTAGGGGGAAAAAAAAAAAAAAAAAAGAGACTGAAAATATGATCGTTCCATTGAAAGTTTAATTTGAAAGAGTTCAAAAACATTTTAAATAGAGGACAAGCTACTTAGAGTGATTTCTGTATACTTCATGTTGTTAATTTGCATACTTCAGCTTCTCTTCTCCCACCACTTTCTGTCCCCATCAATTAGGTTTATTTTTTTTTTAATCCTGCTTACTTTTTGCTGGTAGTAGATGAAAAGCTGTGGCTGCTTTTCTTGGCCTAAGGAAAAGTTATATGTGTGCAGTAAAACTACTCCCTGCTATTATCACCCTAGGAGTTATACACATAAAACCCGTTTTTATCCATGAAATAAAAGAGAATCGGAAATGCTTATAAGTTATTTTAATTGGTGAAAAATACTAAATTCAATAGGTGATCTTCTCCACAGTTATAAGTGTAAGTAGAACTTATCTACCTCAGTGGAATTGTGTGGATTTATACCACTTCAGGATTTCACACACAGCAAGAAGGGAAAACATATAACACTCCATTTTTTCCTGGGAGGGGAAGAAATTTTAAAAAGCTAAGCCCAAAAACATTCCTGACTGCGAAATACACTGAGTTTTAAAGGAGAAAGTGTATAAAAAACATGCGGGCACGAAATTTAGGGCTTGGAGAATGACAGAAAGGCAAAACAGAAGGGCAGTAATGCATCCTAGGTGAGAGACATGAGGTTAATTTTATGATTCCCCTGAGGGTTCCAGGACCCTGAAGCATATAGTCAGACACTGAGTTTTCAAGGAATTTCTCAGGATCAAAAAAAAATCCCTGGTAAAACTGGCAATATTTAAGCTGTTACATGTAAGATGACTGAAGATGACTGAAACTCTCATTGAAAGAGTGTATTTCAAAGAATTACAGCAAAGCCCAAGCGCAAAAGAGACTTGCCATACCCCAGAGCAGTTGGTGGAATGGGTCACTCACTCATACGATATAGTGACACTAAATTTTATTTACTTAGAGGTTCCACACCACAATGTGTTTAGATGTAGAAATGAGGTTCTCTTGCAGTTTTCTGTGAGATCTCTACATTTAATCACTTATTGAGTCTTAGTTGCTGTATGCTCATGAACATACTCGTCTTCCTCATCTGAAATTAAAGCTAGAAACAGGAAGACACAGATCCTCATGATGTCCCAGGCTTCTGTACTGGTTTCTGCAATGGAGAACCTTTACAAGTGATCAGTTGTGTTCCACATTTGGCTTGTGCAGCATCCAGTAGACAGCAGGACGTTAGCAGTTTGATGACGAGGGAAAAGGGCTTTGATAAACACCAAACCCCATCATTATCTCATTTTGGTGCACTCTACATTTTTTCCTAAACAAATTCCATGGAAAACTCATGTAGGAAACCATAACTCGCTACAAATGAGAACCCACAGATTATTTTTTTCTTTCTTTTCTTAATATGTGAATGCTGGGATAAAATTACTTCATTGAGAAATACATGGCATGAGAAAGAACTGAGGGAGAAAGGAAAAAAAAATACCCCAAATCTACCAATGTCTAAACCAGTCTTTCTGGTTAAAAAGAAGTCCTATCTTAATGCTGTCTTATGCCACAGTGCCTAGCAAAGATACTTGAAATGTATGTGCTGAAACCACTGTTCATAGCAGTGCACAATTATTGATCATTACTCTTTCCCTTCTTTTATCTGGTCTCAGTGATAATGGATCATAAAACTTAACATGTTTTATAATAATTAAGAAATTAATTTACAGGCAACGTGGAAAATATGCCAGTAGGATAAGTAAAAGAATCATTAATATGAACTTTAAAGCTTCCTACTAAACACTAAACCTGATGTTTAAATCTTTATTATTCCTATCAAGTTGAACACAGGACCTAGAAATGACTGAAGATTGACTTAAAAGGTTTAGTTACTCCAGTGCTTGTGTTGGTATATTTTAGTGTTACTTGAGAGTGACTCAAGCTCACTCATGTATCACTAAGTTGGTTCTCTTGTTGATGTGTACAAATTCCCTCCACTGATGAACTGTTCACCTCCAGCACCAGCCAAGCATAACAGCGTGGTGTTTGATACTGTGGAAACACACACAAATTACAACCCCGACAACCACCACGATGCTGGCCCTACTTCTGTGGAGGGTAACAAATACAGGGCTCTCTTCTTAAGAAAATCAATGCTTTGTCAGTTTTTGGTCTGCTGTTGTACAGGATGTCTATCTAGTTGGAAATTGCTCCATGGAAATCATTAGAAAATGCCAACTTTCCATGTTATCATATCCTGATAGAAGTTTTACTGGTGTGTCTGTAAGTTCAAGACAACAACCACGGGTAGCAGAGCAAGACATCCACTCCCAAACTAGCCAGTTCTAGGGACATCTCTTGCCATTCAAAAATTCCACCTTTAGGCTCTTGCTATGGTCTACCTGGTTCACACCAAGGCATTGGGCATTCTAGGTAGAATTGGGCTCCTTTCTGGAGCTCTTCCAGGGTGGGTAATTACTCCTTGGCTTGGTCCTTACCATCTATGCCTCATTAATGTGGATTAAAAAAAATTGCAACGTTCTCCCTATTGTAAGGGAGCAGCAAGTTTCAGAGGGATGATCATTTGGCATGTTGTGGTCCTTTCCATCCTGGTGACTCCTGTGGCCTTCTGTCAGCCAAAAGCTTCAGCTCTGTCATGGTCACATAACAGAGAGATGAACTGAAACGTGTCTCATTTGTTATTTAATATTCATTAAAAGAAAAGGGACTTTTCTGTAGAACCATTTTTGTCTAAACTACTTCTGGTGAGCAATCAGGTTTTAAACTTTTTTTTTTTCTTATTGATGTAAAAACAAGTGTCTGTCTCTCTGAAAAATTGGGAATTTTTGCTGGAGACTTTGGGCAAAAGGCAAAAATATTTTGGCCCCAAACCAAAAACTTTAAGCTTAAAATGGCAAACCTCTCATTTTCAGCCAAACAATGAAAACGTTGGTTTTGGCTGGACATTTTTGGTTTTTCAACAGAAGTGATCTTTTTCTCGGTCAAAAATTTTCCATGAGGTGAGGAATAAACATTACGGGTAAAAGCCTGGTATAACTGGAAGGAAGGAGTAAAAAGAGAGATAAGGAATAAAAAGAGTTTATCAGCACCATCATGAAGCTACTGTTACCAAGGTCTGTTACAAGACCCTGTACCAATCCAGTAAAGAAACCCTGAAACCTATAGCCTGGTGTATTTATAGCATGATTCATGGTCACTGAATGTTCTATAAACAAATTTATGGAACTGTTTTTCTCTTGGTTGTTTCCTTTTTTAGAATATTATCACCAGGAAAAGCACTTGCAGACTATTTCTACCTGGACAGAGTTTTCATAGCTGTCCTGACAATCTCGGTTGCTACAGGGCAATAAAAAGTCCCAGGCACTTGTGAGTGGCAATAAAAAGTTCCAGGCTCTTACGAGTGACCTTATTAATTCAGGAAAATGAAAAGACCCATGCAGGCATCCAGACATCCTTTCCCACCAGCCATACACAGTCTGCAGGGAGAAGGGAATATGTTTAGAGATGGCAAAGCCATTTTGGATCAAGCTGTGAGCCACCCAAGCACCAAACACGATGCTCACAGGTAACTCCAAATCAGTTGCTCCTGCAGCATAAATCTGTCATTGCTTTGTGGACTCAGCAATCACAGCCAAAGGGGCAAGATGGGAAAAGCTGGAGGGTGGGAGGATTTGGATCCTCCAGGTTAGCAGAGAGAGAAATGAAAAGATGTTCTGCAGCCAAGAGCTGGCTGGAGCGAAGCTCTTACTGAGGGTTCATACCTGACTTATTTGATTACTTTTTCATTTTCTGCCTAATATTTGGCGCTCAGGAGCATGTTTCAGCACAGCACAGTGTGAATGCTGGGCTAAAGAGTAAGCTGGGTAGTGTCCAGAGAAGACTGTTGCCTTGAGTTGCTTGTGCATGTCCCAGTGTTTTCCCTTTCTTGTTCCATGTCTTCAGGAGGTACCCTGTCATTCATGAAAGCTCCCCATCATGCATGTAATTCTGACTACTCAGGAGGGCAAAGGTGAATTAAACCACCAAGAACTGATGCCTCTAGCCCCTAGTTTTCGTGCAGAATCCATGATCAGAGGCAATTTTTTAATCACTGTTATAATGTTTCCCAACCAGTTCCTAAAGCGGCTTTCAGGACATGACGCAAACCAGCAGTTTAAAGCCATAGATCTTTCTAGTTAATCTAAAAGATTAAGCACCTCACAGCCACTGGAGAGTGCTCCTTGGAACTACAGTATTATGGCCCTGGGTAAATCTGGTTTTATAATCCTGCTTAGTCTACACTGATCTGGATAAATGGAGACCCATCGTTTGAGAATGAAGCTCAGAAAAAAAACATGATTTAGGCAAAGGGAGGAAAATACGAACACATCTTTTCAACAGGGACAGGAAGGTGGCATAGGATGCTAAATCGTGTTAGGGACAAAACATAATCCCCAGTTGCCCTTTACAATGACACTTCACACAGAGTCACCTTACTATTAAAGTGCCAGCAGAGAGAAACAGTCGATCTGCCCGTAGGCTGCGTAGGATGAGGAGTAAGGGAAGATCAGAAGGCTGTGCTGGACATGCTCACACCCACAGTCAGCCCAGGTACAGCTGCCACCCCAGGGACCCTGTGGGCAGGTCTCACCTGGAGACACAGAATGAGTCTGGAATGTGTCCAGATGCTGCTGAGCTCAAGGAGCGTGTAGGGCAGCCAAGGCATGTACTTCTGATGGAAAAATCAATGGCACTTATCTACCCTCCTTTCCCTGGGGAAAGAACCAAGAACAGAAGTAAACATGTACACAAACCAGTTGATTGCCAGGAATCCCAGTTTACCTACCAGCACTGAAACATGGGTACATCTATTTCTAGCAGCAAATTGTCATGTGAACTCAGCTATGGACCCAACACACCACCCCCCCACACCTCCCTGACCACAACCTTTAGCAACCAACAGCAGTGACTTTTGTCCTGGGGTAGCAGAACTTGTCCTCCTTTGCCCTGCTTGTCCTTCATCCTCGTGAGGAAGAGGGTGCATGTCTTATAGGCACTACCATGACATGATGTTGGGAGTGTAGGATGATGGAGCAGAGGATGGGAAGGTAAGTAGACCGTGATCTTTTCCTCCATTCCACCAGTGGGTGGTAGATGTAGTTGAGAGAGTTGTTTTCCCCTTTTTCATATCATTTCTGAGACGTAGCGACCAGCACCCTTTTGCAAAGCTCTCTGCTGAAGGCTGAAGAGCTGTCTGTATTCTGCACTGAGAAACCCTCTGTTCTACACATGCTTCACTTTATTTAAGTAAAGGGTTTTGATTCAGCTGCTTTCACCTCTAGTTTAAAGTAGATGAGATCATTCATTACCTCACCAGCTTATCTACGGGGTTACTAAAGCACTGATCAGATGACTGAAGGACTGGAAATATTTGTTGCAATCGAGGATCTTAGGAAATAACTTTTTTAGCTCTTGTACAGGAAACACTTGCCTGTAAGAGGGTGAAATAAATTAGTACTGCATATATCTTTAAATCCAGTATTTCCTGTGTTTCTGAAGGCAAAAGAAGATTGCCTGTGTTTCTGAAGATGTGCAGCTAAAACATAAGTTACTAAAAACACAAATTACTGGGCAAAATTCCCTTGTCTATGTTTTGCAGCTCATCAGACCAGCGGGTCACAAAGGCTTTATATTCTGAAGAAGCTGTGAACAGACAAGTTGGGCACTGGATCTGCATATGCAAACAAACTTTTTGCAGTCGTCCCACAAAGAAAAATGCATTTTTATTGCAGATCTTTGTCGTGTATAGCCTTTGTCTGTTCTGAATTGATGCAAAACTTTTGGCAGTGAAGCCAGAGACTTGGAAGTGTTGAACATACAAGATATCTCCTCTTCACCCCAAGTGATATTAAAATAAGTGCCTCACAAACTTAATGGCAGCAAAATTCAGAAGCAAGGAAAGGAAACTTTTTGAAAACATCCAATTCAAGAAACTCATTACTATGGCCAATTAATTACTACTGCTATTATTTATTATTATTATCTAGTGCCTATAATCTGCTATGATAAATACAGACTCTTCTTATGCCTTGTACAAATAAAAGGATAAAAGACACTGTCATCACAAATTTAGTTGATTAGGAAAATATGTGCATAATAAGTATCTTTAAATAGAATATTGGCACAATATATATTTTTTTTAAAGCTAGCTAGAACTCATTGTATCACACAGGGCTTGAGTTGATCACTAATGAATTTGTACTTGAAACAAATCTCACTTCCTTCTCTCCTAAGGGAGACTTAAATCTCCCTTGTATTACTTTTTTTTTTTTTAAGATGCTGGCAGGGTTCATGCTGAGAAGCAGGAGCTGTTCCATAGGAGCAGGGCTCCTCACTGAGCCCAGTGCTACAGTGGGAACCACACTGGTGTCCATCAAGACAAGAGTGAAGGCTTCCAGACCTGTGGGATGTCTGCTGGAAAGGAGCATGCTTTAAAGATAATAGTGCTGAACAACTTTGCAGCTTTTCATGTGCCAATTACAAGCATAAGACACTATGTTGTTTCAAAAAAATATGAGATTTAAATAAAGCAAACACTATTTTTACCAGGAGAGAGTTTGGCTCCATCTCCCAAAAGAAGATGCTGATTTTCCATTTATGTTTAGCAGAAAATAAAAAAAAAAAAACAACCCCTTAAGGCCAGTAGATGCTAAACCAAACAAAAGCATAAGAAATGACTCAAAGTGAATGTCCTGAGGGCTCTTCTTCCTCAAGGCCTTTGCACACCATCATGGCTTCACTTTTGATGCCAATAGCTTAATGTTGGCAAGTGCTGCCCTTCATTTTGCTCTTCCAAGCAAGATGCTGCCTTAGCATGCATAGGACATATTTCCATGGTAACACACTTCTGGAAATTAGCAGCATCTTGGTGCTTTGGGCCAATAACCCAGATTGCTGTGTGCATGTGATCACCTTTCTGGCTCATAAAAGCTACCATGGGTCCATGATAAGGAAGGAAAGGTCCAACTTTGAACATGTTGGTCATTACCCAGAAACATATCACAGAATCACAGAATGTTAGGGATGGGAAGGGACCTTAAAAGATCATCTAATCCAATCCCCCTGCCAGAGCAGGATCACCTAGATCAGGTCACAAAGGAATGTGTCCAGGTGGGTTTTGAATATCTCCAGAGAAGGAGACCCCACAACCTCCATGGGCTACCCAGACATAGCTGTCACAGGAAATCTGGAGCCAATTTCTGCACTGATACCATCGGAGCTACAGCTGCAGAAAACTTTGGGAGGTAGTTTTACTTTTATTCCCCTCATTAAAAAGTTTGTACAGACTATATAACAAAAAAAAATGTCAAATCAGCACTGAAGATCCCTCTCCTTTCTGCCCTGACACTCTTCTCTTTCCATTGCCTTAGAGGAAAACTATGTCACGTTTGGTGTTAAAGGAGTGTGATCCAACTTAAGCAAAGGTTACACAAGTGAGTACAATTACTAGAGCCTCCATATTTTCCCAATAACGAATCCTGCTCTAATTCAGAAGATATGCCCTGCCTGGGAAACAATGCGAGGTTGAATGAGGACAGAGCAAAGAATGACATGTCATAAAAGCCTGATGTCCCTGAGTGCCAGCAGAACCCTTCCCTTCTGATGGGTGCTCTTGGGTAGCTAATTTGAGGCATTTGGAGCATTTGGTAGACAGCTGTTCTGCTCAGAGTGCAATGGCAAGAGTTCTCAAGTGAAAACCACAAGAATGAACCGATGATGCCATTTGGAAGCCATGTTCAGAGAACTTACCTCCTCTGACTACGTTGCTGGTTTTTAGGAACAGAATGCAGCTTTTTACCCTCTCCCCCCTCTTCTTTCCCTTTTGTACTTCTCTAAGCAACCAAATCTTGCCAGAGCTGCAGATACCAGAGGGGATGCAGGCTGGGTCTGGAGGAAGGTGGGAAGCAGAGCAGCTTCAGCCATCTTGGGTGGTGCCAGTGGTGGGACAGATGGAGGAAAAAAAGGTCTCATTTTGTGACCATCTCCTTCTTCTGGGCTAGAGAATCTGCACCTAGGAGCCATTAAAAATGGTCTTTTATTTCTTCCTAAGGCACATGCAACATATCTGGTTGGCATGTTATACTGTCAGGCACTGGCTTCAGGGAGAATTGTCCAACCGAAGCAGCTAAGAGTCAGTGAAGGTTTTCCAAGGTCAGTTGCTCTGGTTAACTGTTAACCTGTTTACTGTTAACTGCTTGCTGATCTTCTCCTGATAGCAGATGCAAATCTACCTAAACTACCACAGACAAAGATATTCATTAAACTAAAGATGAACAACGTTGGTGTAAGAGCTGGAAGGAGAGAGCTTTTCCTTCACTGGGTAACACCTGAGACACAAATGTAACTATGAGGCTCCTTGGGATCAGTCCTTGACCCAATCTGACTTTAAAACAGATAGTTCTTTAACTAACTATGGAAACCTTTGAAATGCTTCTTTGGAAAGCATTAAGAATGCACAACTGACTACCAAAGAAGAAACCATGTTATTTCCTTTTCTTACTTTTTTTTTTTTTAAATTTCCCCCCCACCCTGGTATTTCTAGAATAACAAACAATTGAGTTTTATATAATTAGTTTGCTGAAACTCATTTTACATCTTAACTCTTTTGATTTTTTTCTCCAAATACTTGTGCTGCTTTTCTATAATCATTCAATAGAAACCTATCAAGTTGTCCCCAAATTTAATAGTTTTGAAGGCAAAAAGGGGGGAACAAAACACTAGAATGAGCTGATTCTGTTGTGGATTTACCAGTTATTTAGTGGGCTTGTGGTTTGAAAAACCACACCTGGTGTACTCATTGATAGCTGGTGATAGTGCAGCTCTTTTGATCTCAACCTAAAATTTTTCACTCCCTGAATAAAAATAAAAGCAAAACAAGCATTAGACCTGCTATGCCTTTCAACGACAATCTCTGGATAGTAAGATAATAATAAATGATTAACATTGTATTAATATGACTTGTATAAGTCCATTTGAATGGACACGTGGACAGGACAGTGTGGCCACAGGACCACCAGCCTTCTCCCTCCACCCCCTCCCAAACCACACACATGTGTGCAGTGCCTATTAACCCTGTGATGTAAAATCCAAGGGATGCTCAGCCTGTGCACACTCTGCACAGTTCACTCACTTGCCTATTTTTCACTTCCCTTTCACATTACTCTTAGTGGGCCTTTAAGGACATATCTGTAATTCCCTCAGCATTATTTATGGCTCTGACATCATCCCTCAAGGTGAACAGTGCTTTGCTGTAGAGCATTTACTCTTTTATAGTAAATCTGCCTGCTGCTTTCTATAAAAACAGGAAGACAGCTGCAACTTTTATAGGTGAGAATGAAGGTTTCTCCCTCTTCTTAATGTACATTTCATCATGGGGAAGTTAAAGGAGGAGAAATACAAAGCATGAGTGTGGTCTTTTGTGGTTGGGGTTTATCTGTATTCTTTCAGCTGACGTTAAACAAAATGCATAAAGTCACACCAGATGTTTTTATTATCATTCACTATTTCTATGATTTACATCAAGGCAGTACGGGCAGGCATGGTACAGAATAGAGAAGAAAAAAAAGTGGCCTTGGCTCACAGGACCTGATCATTCTTTACAAACATCTTGTTAAATAGTTAATTATATGCACAATGTCTGTGGATTAATCAGTGCTGAGTGACACAAAATCTATAAAGGAACACAGTCAAATGAAGGAATAGGCAAGTGGCAGCTATTATTTGACGTCTGGGAAGATCTGTTCTCATGTATATTGACACTAAATTGCTTAATGAGCTTACAATGGCATTCAACTTGGCTGAAATGTAGAGAAAGACATTTCAAGTGCCAACCGGGTACCTTCCAGCTTCTCATTTTGAAAGGACACATTCAGCTTCCTTGAAGATACCTTGAATATGTATGCTGAGAGGAGAAAAAGGATGAGAGACTTTAGCTTCTGGGTACTTTGAGAAGGAACATCTTACTAATAAGACATTTAGATCAGTGTTTGCAGAGAACAAGTGGCACGTTGGAGAGCTTGAACTGGCACCAAAGAGCCTGAGGTATTTTGTACCAAGTACCACCATGCTGAAGCAGCACACAGCGACTCTGTGTTCTCCTGCAGCTGCTGAGGGGTTAAACCACAAATGGTATGGCAGGAAAAAAGTCCAGACTTGGGGATTTGGGGATATGAACTGGAAGTGCAAGAGAAATGAGTAGGAAACTTCATTAGAAGATCTAAGCAAATCACAAGCATTGAGAGTACATTTACTGTAAAGAGGCACAGGAGGGTCAGGAGGTTTTAACAACTTTCTTTAATAGCCTCTTTGGTAAAGAGAGTTTGCAAATACCATTTGAAGAGTAGCTCTGGAGTGGTTTCTGGCACCTGCATCTAATTAGAAACAAAATAGTGTAATTATTCTTAGTTTGTTGGTTTTTGGTTTGTTTTGTTTTTCTCTTTTGCAACTGCAACTTTAAAACAAGTTGCTTTATGTTATTTGCAGTTGCATCTGAGCTGAACGAAGTGGCATCCTGTAGTACGTGACACATCTCCCATTCCCACTGCTTCCAGCCCTTGGTGCACTTCACACAATGAAGGTTTCTGAATAGCTGGAAAGATCTACTGAATGGCCTGGTGGGTCAGATGGAAAATTCTGAATATTATCACCTCTGGATCTGTCTTTGTGTTGGCATTTTAGGTGAGGGATACTTATGAATGAAACCCATTTGCTCATAAATGAGAAGGCTCCATGTGCCAATCCATTCAGTAAGTTTGTATACCAAATATTTACACACCCAGAATTACAGGGAGTAAATCCAGGGCCAAACCAAGAACCAACAGTGTTTTGATGCAAATTACCTACTTGCTTAAAGCTTATGTGTTTTGTGTTGTACCAGGCTGTTGCTGAACTCCTCCAGTCTTCAGCAGCAACTAGAGGCTTTATTTTGCTAATTGACTGGTCCCACATTATTTCTGGATCTTTAGGAAGCTTTTCCTCTGAGCATTGTCCACCAAGTTAACTGGGATGTGTGAGCACAAATCTGTTTATCTAAAGACAACTCATGGAACACTTTCCAGAGGACAATGTTGCCTCTTTTGATCAGTGGATCTTGCTGATGTGTGCAGACTGGATCCTGCCACCACAGCTTCCTAAGAACTTTAGATTTTGCTCTCTCCTTTTTTCCACTGTCAGCTGGCCAAATATTCCAAACATTTTCCTTTAACAAATGTGTCCTTGTGGGGGAAAAGTCCATTAGTAACAGAGTAGTTGCATCTTGTCAGGACCAGACTTTAATGGCTGTTTGAATTTTAACTATTATTTGCTAACTATTCCTGTTCAGGCCAACTAAGACCATAATAAAAGCCATTAAAAACCAAGTAACTGGCCTCAGTGTAGCCGCAGGGTATAACACTGAGTATGATCTGAATTTATCCACTGCAAAGCAGACTGTGACCCACACAGACTTTTTGGAGATGGAAACTCTATTTTTTTTTGTTTCCACAAGAGGACTGCTTAGAAGAATAAATACTCTTCTTTGCCCCAGGGAAGGCTAAGCATAGTCTGAAGGTAACATGACACAATGTAATCCATTTTCCTATTTACAGGATGAATGAAGACACTGTAAAATATCTGGCACTGCTTTACTACAATACACAGGACAATGCAACCCAGTGTTTGGTCAGAGGAGAAGTACCCTGGGTGGAGCGACAGAAAATACAGAGCATTCCCCCACTGTAGGAACTGCCAGAGCTCTGGGATGAACAGGGCAGGTGAGTCAGACTGAACTCTGCATTCCTTTGTCCTTTTCCTTTGATAGCTGCTCCTCATGGCACATAAAGCATCTTTCCAGTAATCACTGCCCAGTAGGGAATGGGCAGAAAAACAGCAGAAGTGATGGGAATGGAAGGGGTTACACATGGTCACGTGTAGCCCTGACGGTGTAATGTCAGAGAACACAACAGCAAAAGGTCTCCAGAACATCTTCCATGGGTCAAAGGAGATTGCTACAGATCTCTTATGTCCCCAGCAAGGAGAGCACAAACCATCCTCAACCACAGCTTTGCCCTGGTGCAACTTGAGGCTGGAGCAAGAGTGGGCATACTGTCCATCCTCTGAGCCAGTGTCTGGGTGAAGGCATCACATCACAAATCAAAGGCAAATATAACACAAACCACCAAGAGATTGATCCCATGCATTCTGAATGGGCTTTCTGCAAAGACCTGGGGACAAAAATTAATACTGGCAGCATTTTCACTTACACATCAAATCTGATTCTAAGCCATTTAAAGTGGTTAGATAGTAAACCAAACTCTGTACAAGCTAAAGAGAGAAAAGTTAGAGGTGTGAATATTAATCTGAAGAATTTGTGTCTTTAACTATAGATGAGAGGTAAAAAACGCAAGTAAAATAGTTGGTGCAAGAAAGGACAAAGGTGAAAACAATTAAAATTTCCTGGTTATTTACTTATGGCCCAATCAAAGTCTATTGAAGAAGGAAAAAAAAAGCCTCAAAGGGCTTTGGAACAGGCTGTTAAGACATTTGCACATCTTAAATGATCACTGGATGTAACCAGTGCACCGAGACTGGAGCACAGAATGGAGAATTCAAAATAAGCAACGCATTAGCTCAGATGGGAGCAGAACAGCCATCTCACAAAGCAATTTTCCATGCAAAGCCCTTCACTCACAAAAACAGCAACACAAGAAAAGACCAGTCCAAAACAAAACCCAGCCCTCACAAGTGAGGTTCAAAACAATGCTTGGCGAGAAGCACGAGCTTTACACCATGTTCCAAATGTGAGCAAACTCCACAGCTGGAGACACTGAGAAGCAAACGCTCCCTGCAGGAACCCAGCACTGCAGGGAGGGGGAGAAATGTACTCCCCTGAACAACAACGTGTTGCCAAGGTGTACCACAGCAACCCCTGGCAAACGAGGATGGTTAAGGGGCTTGAGCATCTCCCCTGTGGAGAAAAACGAAGGGAACTGGTGCTGGTTGTTCTGGAGAGGAGAAGTCTGAGAGGGGACCTTATTAATGTCTATAAATATCTGCAGGGTGGGTGTCATGGGGGAGCAAAGCAGGGCTCCCTGCTCTGGATTAGCTTGATGGTACACAAGTGGTCTCCCTTTCACCACAAAGTGTAATTCTGTGTAATTTCACGAGGCTGAAAAGTCCCAAGCAATATAGGTTAAGACTTGGACTGCTTGCAGAGGGCTGGGATCATCTCTGTGCTTGAGTGAAATGTGCTGGTTGTCACTCAGGCCCAGGAAAGTATTTAGGAAGCAGCTAATCACAGCTGTCCAGCAGTGGTTTCACAGAATGGCATTACAGTGTCTGAGTTACAAGACTAATTTGCTTCTAAAGATGTTCTTTTAAAAAATTATTATTATTTTAATTTTTTTTTTTATTAGAATCCGCTCAAGGGTTCGCGTGGTTTCAGTGCTGTTTAATGGGGATTAGTCTGAAGTGGAAATGTGTTTTCCATTTGTCTGAGAAAGACACAACAGGGAGCAGAGCCCTGGAGGTTATTGAGAGCTTTGGGTGCTTCTGGGAGGCCAAAGGCCGAGCGACTTCAAATTTCAGTGGAGTGTAATAATCCCTTAGAAAGGCACAGCCTGGTGTGTCCTATTGTGCAATTAGGGGATGGAAACTGTGGTGAATTTCTGACCCGGGGATTAGTCCCTGTGTATTATTAACGCAGGTAGGACCTGCTCGTGAAGCAGCCAGGCAGCACCAGCTGCATCTGGAGCTTCCTCCAGAGCCATCTCCACTCCCCTTGTCCCTGCTCCATTAGGATGCAGCACTTCTTATTCAATTTAACTAGAGTTGAACTACGGAGCAGTAAATAATGGAGCTGGTAAAGCTTATTCCCTGATTCATGTATAATGAGTTAGTTATTTAGCTCACCTCAGGATATTTCTGCAGTTAATTAGTGGCACAAAGAATTGCTATTTCAGGGCTCCGAGAGGCTCCACTATGCACTGTTCATTTCTATTCATTGCTGTCTGTCTGTGACATACAGTAGACTTAAATCTTTGTATTTTTTAACTGACTTGCCAACACAGAAGCACAACTAGCTTGTTTCATAGCACTTATTTTATTTATTCACTTATTCTTGGTAGCTAAAACGAACACTTTGCTTGGCTGCAGGGCAACCCAGTGTCTCTGCCTGCATCCATCCTGGACACCAACTCCAGGCATCTGCACGCTGAGTGACAGCTCAGACATTTCCTAGAGACATTCCTGCACCACATATCTCAGTTTTGCTGGAGAACCTTCCCACCCTGATTGTGGCATTGTCCTGAGAGAAAGGTTTTCTATCTACTGGGGATGCAGCATCCCTGTGTTCCTTAGTCACCCCTTGAATGTCTGCATTTTGAGAGCCAGGGAACTTTCTCCACAGTGCTAAATAAAAAATAATATTGTTTCTATGGTTTCTCTCCTTAATCCCAACTATTTGCTAGCTGCATTTCTTGGGACAGATTTGAACACTGTGAGTGACCTTGTGAAAACACCGTCTTCATTATTAAAACCAGGTCATAAATACCCCTGGGCACAATGAAATGCCTCACCTGCAATTCTTCAAATAGTTTCCACTGCTATTAATTCTTTTAGGTGTATGAGGTCTCGCACATGTCTATTCACTAAATAGATATCATCTGGAGGTAGCTGAATATAACATTTTGGCATCAACTAGCCTGTATATAGAACACCTAGAAGTATTATTTGTGGATTTATCAGTGCACCAAATTCTTGATTTCCTGGAATAGCTCATCTGGTGGGAGGAAAACCAGCTTCAGACAGGAAACTGAACTTTTCCAGAGTTCATTGGTGTTAGAGGTCAAGCTTTTGTTCAGCTCATTACAGAGACAGATGTTAAATTCAGATTAGGAGTTACATTTTGGGAAAGTTTAAGAGGTTTTGGGATCTGTGGTTTTGGCCTAACCCACTCTTTAATCAAAAACGACATCCCTGGGCAACAGTCTTCAGCTCTCTCATACCTCTCAGAAATACACACTCAAGTCTTACAGAAGCTATTCCAATCTCAGTGAGGAAACTCAGGTCATGCTGATTCCCATAATACAGTTGAATAATCTCCTCCAGCTCACAAAAACACTGTTTTCCCCACCTACATTTCATTTTTCACCTCTGACTTTTACAACCTTATGGGTGTGTTCTGTTTTGATAAGAAAAACGGTTTGATTATGATTGGCAAATCAAACATATTTGGTTCCAAAGAGAAAAATTGAACTTTTTCTAGTTTCTCAGCCATGACACCTATTGAAGTGGCAGTTACTATAAATGAGATGTTATAAATATGCTCTTTTAGGTAATATTTTTGTTTGGGTTGTTCTTAATGACTTTTATTAGAAACACAATGGCTGAGGTGATGTTAAGTTTAGAAAACATTATTTTTCAGATCTCTGCAAGAAACTATTGTACCCTTACTCGGTGACACAAGTTTGGGGGTTTGTATCCTCCACTTATAGGTGTGAAAAAGCCCTAATATACCCCTCCTGTGAACCACATGGGTATCAGGTTTGGCCTGTAGAAATACTTTCTCAGGTATCTTTGACAAACACGACTCTATGTGCTCTCATCTCCTGGAGTTTTGTGGCTTGTGAAGAGGTGGCAGTGCTGCCTCAGTGCTGTGCTGTCCTCCAGCCACCTGCCAGTCAGAGGAAAGTTACTGGGCTATATCCTTGTTTAAAAAAAAACCCAAACATAAAACTTTGAGACAACGGTCAATTTACAAGATCATGTTGCAGTCACACCTATGAATCTGATTAGCCTGATGTATTATGTAAACAGCACTTATAGTACTTATATAAAAAATGAATTTGGCTACTAAATGATACCTTTTCAAAGCAGGTAAATATAATTTGCATTTTTATATGTAGGTGAACACCACAGTTGGCTGCAGTCAGGTGAAACTTGGCACTGACCCCGGGCTTCAGGCCTGGTTTTTCAGTCTAACACTACTCTGTGCAGACAAGGAATTTACTAACATATGGCATTTTCCATCCACTACATAGGCCAAAGAATGAGAAAAACAAGTTAAAAGAAGGCAGGTGAAAGAAAAAGGCAAGATCTCAACAACTGTTTGTAAGGAGTGGAGATTAAAATCTTATCAATGTCTAGATTGGAAAAACCTGCATCTAGTCCAATCATCAACCTGACACTACTAAGTCTACCCTTTAAACCACATCCCTAAGCACCCCATCTAATCATCTCTTAAACCCCTCCAGGGATGGGGAGTCCACTACTACACTGGGCAACCCATTCCAACCCGCTCAGCAAAGTTGTCCATAATATCTAAGCAAAACCTCCCCCAGTTATTTTAGTTCTTGGTCGTATTATACAAAACTAAACCCACTAGATTGGACAGCATGCAGAGGTCTCCAATGATGATGATTTTGAGCCCGAGGCAGTGATTCATGAAGGTAAAATGGTCTCAGGAGTTTGCACGCCTTGTTCAGCGTTGGAAAGGGCACGTGACACACAGCTACAACTCACGGGATGAAACCAAGGGAACTAACACCCTGGAGAGCAGGGAGAACTCTCTGCAACTGTGATCCCAACAGCCTGAAGAGAATACCTGACAGTGGCCACATCTCTCGGGATGTTTGCAATCAAAGCACCAGAAAATGCAGCCCAGAGAAGAGCCCTGGCTTGGATTAGCCACGAGGTCTTTTCTTTGGGCTGCCGAGGGGCTGCTGGAGGGGGTCAGGGCTATTTTTGTCTTTTATGACAACTGTTTGATGAACAACTCTATTATTTCCCAGTTGTCAATGAAGAAGTTTCCTGCAACGTAAAAATCTTTCCTCCAAGGTGAAGAATCAATCGGAGACAAATACCAATGTCACATTCCAGTGCTTCTTTCCTTATTGTGCTTGGCATCTTGTTTCCTCCATCCTGCCCTGCAATTGGTCCCTACCAGGACAGAACCAGCCTGTTCTGTCTAATAAAATTTTATTGCGTTGCTTTTCAAAATAACAATTCCTATACTGGCACTTGGAAAGCCAGGAAGGCCCAGGCAAGAAAAAACACGTCTACAACTCATTAAGGCTACTAGAATAGCTGCATAAAAGGATCTGACAATGCAGCACAGTTTGTCATTCCTGTTTCATTCCACTAATTGTTCTGTTTTGTTGGGGTTTTTTGTATTTTTAATTGAGAACCATCACCCCAAAATAGACTGTTTCCGTAAGAAAGCACGGAGATGAAACTGGAAATAAAAATCATTAAGTCTTATTATTTGTATAGGCATGCCAACTTTTTTTTTTTTTTTCCAGTGACCTTCTCAAATTTTCTCTCAGTTGTGCTCTCTTAACTCCTGCTGGAAAGGAGCTGAAAGGTTGAAGGGAAGTGGTCAAACCACCACGTTCTCTGGCATTACAATAATGACAAACTGACCGTATTCTGAGTTGTGATTAATTCCTATATGGATTCAGCCCTGGAAAAAAACCCATTCCATTGATGATGGTGTTTGCACTGCCCCCTTCACTCCTTGACTTCAAAAATCACTAAAGAAAATCTATCAGAACCTGGGCAGGAATAGAACCAGACCACAAGGACAAACTTTTCTGGGAGTCCCCATGATCCCTGGAGGGGTTTCGAAACCATGGAACTGTGGTGCTGAGGGACATGGGTCAGTGGTGCCCTGGCAGTGCTGTGTTAGTGGCTGGAATCAATGATCTTAAAGGTCTCTTCCAAGCGAAACCATTCTGTGATTCTAAGATTCTGTGTGTATTGTCAAGATAGAGAATAAAAAGGCTGTGAAATATGAATGAACCAAATCCTTCCTGGAGGGGGATGTGAGGTCCGAGGTGTTTCCAAGGGACACCATGTGGAAAAGGATCTGCTGGTAAAGCCTGTGTCCATGGGCACACTGTTCCAGGGTTTACTCAGCCTTTAAAGGGTCTGGGTGCCTTTCAGAAAGCATTCACTGAGAACAATTCCATTTCTCCTTCTAGTGTTTTAGTTACTGTATTTGTTTTGTTTGTCTGCCAGGTTTGTCACAGCAGGTTCAAGTGCTGCCTCTTCAAGAGAACGCTGATTTCCAGTTTGGACACTTACCAGTTGTGGGGAGAGGACTACTGGCTCAGAAGCACAGTGTCTACAAGCTCCCACGAAACTGGGACCTGCAGGACAGTGGTGCTGTGCATCAGAAGGGTCTGTGATTTTTATCCTAGAAATGCTGCAAAGCAAAGAAATTAAGTGATTCTATTTTCCAGGCTTATTACTTCATTTAAGAATACTTCAAAACAGCTGCATCTTCTTTCTGGTCTCCTTCCTTTCTCTTACAGCCTTGAAAGACCAAAGAGAGGTTTGTGTTTGGGAATGGCAGAAAATGTTTCTGAGAAGGTTGCAAATGAACACTTTATGAAAAACAAACAAACAAAAGGGCATGCATCTCCACTTAATTTCCTCTGTCTGCAGAAAGTCCATCCTTCTTATATCCTGCAACAATGGAAGTCACAGTCTCTAATTTCTTCTTCTATCCTTCTTCTGGGTAAGTAGGAATGAACCTAATGTGTCCTTGGCTCTTGCCCAGGTTGATGAGAGAGTCAACACATAAGAGCAGTTCCAGCCTGTATAAATCCCTTTAACAAGGGCTTGGAAAAAAGGTGGGCCATTGCCAGGCACAGCCCATTACACACACTTAAAGGTTGGTGCATAGTCAGTGCACATTGATCCTCGAGGCACAAGCTCCTATTTAGGCCAAACATCTCCACAGCAGCTGTACTTGTGGTGACAAACAAGCACCATCATGCTGGTGGTATCGACTGCCTTTGTACCGTCTCCTTCTGTGCACACTTTGTTTGCCTGCTTTATTCTGCTAACGCTGAAAAGAATTCATTTTTTAAAAGGGAAAAAATGGAAAAGAAAAGCCTAGTGCCATTGAGTCCTACGAGTGCCATTGAGTCCCTAACTCATTCCCCAGCTGTTTGCTCCGAGGCACTGGGGAGGTATAAATAGCTGGAAGCAAGAGTGCAGAACAGTGGTATATGCATTTTGTAAATGGAGCTCTGAGCAATGTCCTTGTTTCAGGACCAGTGAGGTCAATAATGGCCTAGAATCTACCTCCATGTGCAGGTTATTATAACATGGAATAATAATAAAAGTGTCCCTGGGTTTTCACATGTTCAAGCCATAAAGAGGAGGGAAATTCTATGTCCACTTTTTCAGAGAAGGAAGGAGCAGTGTTGGCCATCTCTGGGTAAAGAAATAAAAGCAAAAAGGGAAAAGAGACACACAAAATACTTTGTCTAAATTCCATTCTCTTGGCATCTTTCAGGCTCAGCAGTGCTGCAGTCAGTAGATAATAATCATGTAAGCAAGTCAGTACCTGGTCCAGTGACTTCCAACTACAGACAGCTAAAGGAATCTGTGATAAACCACTGGTGATGATCATACAGGATTTGCCAGTGAAATGCTGCTTCATTATTACCAAGGACAATTACTGCTAGTCATTCTATCAGAAAATTAGAGGCATGCACAATAGTAAATGCTAGTTATGTTATGGTCTGGAAAGAAAAAAACCATATATAATGGGGCCATATGTAGTATAGGACTGAGTACAAGGATTTATGAATGCATCTCCAGCTGTTCCACTGAGGACTATCACAGCAGCAATCTTCTGAAACCAATATTTGTGTAGGCATGAGTGGAGAAAAAATAAGTTAATTGAAAATTCCCAGTTGGATTACATGACACTTGATTTTTCTTTTTTAGTGAAGTAGAATTACATTGATTGAAGTCATTTGTTGTCTCTGCACCCCAGTTTGCTCACCATAAAATGGGACTAAGCATTCTTACTGCAGAGTGGGATGCGAGGACTAAGATATTTTGTTAATCAGGGTGTAAATCCCTCCTAGGGAACAGATGTTTTTTGAGCCTACCTTGAAGCAGATGGTAGATGACATCTTCCATCGGAGGCATGACAGATGCTCTGTCGTTGCTTCAGCTCAGCCCATCACGGCCACTGTTGAGTGTATTGGACCAGGAGCAGTTGCAAGACGGTCGTGGAACTATTTGGACAGTCAGAGTAATTTCTGCAGCAGGCAGGAATTTCTGCCTTCCATCCTGTTGACTTCTAAGGAGCTTTTGACTAGTAACCTGAAGATGCAGTCGATGCCAGTGGCAGCTGAAGTAAAGAAGATAGTAGAGTAGAAAATGAAGAACCATCTGAGGCTAAAAAGGCTAAAAAGAAGCACAGCATGCTACAGTCATCAGGCAGGGCAAACAGTGATTGGTTCAAAGCAAGAAGAGCCGAGGCAGAAAAGACAGTTACATGTGCAGCTGCTCTGGTTCCAAGGGGTGTGCTTTGCACATGCTGCTGAAGCTCCAGCTTGTGTGTCAGCAACGTTCATCTGCAGGCAAAGGAGATGCTTTATTATCTAGTCCAAGATGATCTTGTTTTCATTTTTATCTCACGTGTGTTGTCATCTCCTGCTTTGTAGTGTTGCAGGCTTGTCTTGGCTACAAGCTCGAGGCTGCATTCAGCAGTCTGTGGTAATTAAGTCCTTTGAGGGTCGTGCATATTTTAATTATTACTTGTTTTATTGTCAAAAGCTTGCCCACATGAGATGCAGCCTTGCATTCCATGTGGGACTGAAATAAGGGTCAACACATTCCTTCAGAACCCCAGATATTAAACAGACATTAATTTGTTTTGAGCTTTGCACATTTTAGATGAGCATAAATCAAGATGTAGAATGGTGGAAAAATTTTCTCCATATGTTGGGAAGTTGAACTGAGAGACTAACTCTAAGTGACAAAAAGTGGTGGCTGCAACAGAAAATGATTAAATTATTTGTTTAGCATTTATGTAATGTATAAGTGCACCTTGTCTGTGTTAAAGCAAAGTCATGATTGGTTTTCCACCAGCAAGGGCTGTGAATTTTAGCTCTATTCCCTTTTGGGATTCTGAAGTTCTCAGGTTCCGACTTGCATAACAGCAAAGTCTAAACGCAGAGCAGTTTTTCATCCATTAAATGGAAGTTAAATAACACTTGACTGAAGTAGACAAAACAAGAAGATACGTAGACTAACTGGAAACATCAAGATTTGAAAATTACCTGATAGGAAAAGGGGAGGGGGGGGAGGGGGGTGGATCAAAGATGTCCCAGGGAATGAAAAATTCCTTCACAGCGCTTCCTGTTCTCTCTGTTATGTTAACCAAGGTAGGATTAGGTTTCAGCTGCCAAAAGAAATAACATTTGTAGATATTTTTTTTTTTGGTCTGGGGAAGTGGGATAGAAGGATTTAAGACAGCTTTTTCCAAACTATTTGCTTTTTGTCAAGCAGTCAAGTCTAGTTATTGTTATTAATTTCTATTACAGAACTACCAAACTGAGACTGGATTTCCATTGTATTAGGTGCTGGACAAGTATCCAGTCAGAGACTGGTCTTACCTCAAAGAGCCCATAGTCTAAACAAGACCAGACAGACAAAGGGCATTTTACCCCAAGTTGTATAGCTGCTTAGCAGTTGAGAGAGGAGTTATGCTCATCTCTCCTGAGTCAAAGCCCTGCTACCTCAGCTACTGGAGCAGAGTTCTGGAGGACAGAGCTGTCCCTGGGAGAAACGAATCTCCATTCTTGTGTCCAAACACTAAATCAGGTGAGACTGATGCAGCAAAACCAAGATTAATATGAGTTTGCATAACTGACTCCCCTTGATGACTGACTCTGTGAGCTGGAGAGACCTCACACCACCTGACACCAACTTGTTTCTCTTCTTGGTCCTTATGTTTTGTTGCTTGTTTGGTTTTCTGTTACAAGTTCATTTCCTCTGTAAGGTTCAGGAACACACAGGGTCTCTGTGGGGGGACTGTGTTCTGATCTGCTCCTGACCTTGTGTGGTACAGAACCATACCTGAAAATTCAGAGGACCTAAATTAATCTCTGAGTGCCTAAATACATCTTCAAGTGTCTAAATGAACAATCTGACTGTAGTGTTGTGAAAAGAAGTAGTATACTTTCAGAAAGGTTGAAGGCTGCACTCCTCAACCTCATTCTCACCTTTCCCAGGTATCTACCAAGCAGGAACTGACACGTAATGCTCCCTGCTCTGATAGAAAAGGAGATTGCCCTTCTTGTGTAGACTGGAAGTCTTTCCCACACCATCATGCTAATAAAGAAACAAAAGACTTTCCATGGAAAAAAATGCCACAAAACAAACAAACCGAATAAATAGAATGTAAGTATAAACTTGAACTTGTTTATCTGAAGTTGTGTATCAGTTGGTAATTCTGAATCCAATCCTATGTGTAAATATTTGAAGAACCATTTGAACTGTGAAGGGCTTTTCTTACCTGGGAGAATTTCCTGCTGCTTTAGAAACTCTAGCCTAGATGTGCACAGGTGACTTCAGTTTCCACTGTGAAGGTCTGAGCTGTGGACAGGGAGGTATCCGGGCAGGCAGCAGGTCAGCTGGCCCCTCTTTCTCAAGATGCCAGCAATCAGCAGAGCAGACCCTCTGAGTCTGCTCACAAGGGCAAATCACAGTAAATGTTTAACTTGAGTCTTTGGAGTCTACAGCTTGGACCTTTATTATTAACCCAACCGCTGTTTTTCGTTACAGTTGCACAGCTGCTGGCACACAAGAAACAAAGGAACCTTCAAATAACTTCCTCATGGAGGCATGAGCAAAGGTAAAGTGCCTTTTGTATTGTTTCTGTACCTATAGATGGGAAAGCAGTTGCACATTGATGTGTCCAGCATTTCTGTTAGGGCAGAACAACCTGTCAGTAGAAAGCATTGTTTAATCGTGTCTTTTTTAAACTGAATCTCTAGATAGATCCAGTTGATTTAATCCTAATTGGACACAAATTGAAAAGGTATCTAGATACGTAGGGTAAGAGTTTGCACAGTGGATTTGCTTAGACAGTCCCATACTCCCTGATACACACATACTGCTTTCCATCCCTCTTCTCTTCACACCAACAGCCTTATCTTTGTATTGTTTTATCTTTTGTATTGTTTTCCACTTCATTGTTTTCTTTACTGCTCAAGTCTGAGGTCTACCTCATCTTCTTCCATGAATTTACAGCAGTCCTTTCACTAAGCTCACACAAACCAGCAGTACCATTTTGGTTTATATTCATCCTGCACCCTTGTTTTTTTTCTCTGCTCTTGGGTAAGCTGTGAATTCTAGAAGAAAGCTTCTTGGTGGGCAGCCACCCATCAGCACAGCACAGAAATGCCGAGGACATTTGTCCCACCATTGTTATGGTTACTGTGTCAAGATGGTGTGAATAATTGGTTTCAAATAATACTACATATCTGTGTATGTCATGTGGTGCCTCCAAACTGTTTTGCAGAGAGAAGGATTCAGTTGCTCAGATCTTTGCTTTATTTGCTGTGGCATAAGTTTACATGGAAAATGATACAATTGAACTTTAGCCAAAGTAATGCATCAAAGGAAATTTGGGTGAAGATCAAATGTGGAAGCTAAAACAAGTGTTTAAAGACACTTTAAAGACAACATCTCAGCCCCAACATCTTCTTTAAGGAGCTATCCCCTCTCTGTACTTCTCGTGTGTGCTGCCATGTGAGGATAAGCAGGTCCAGAACTATTGAGTGCTGCTGGGGAAGAGATTTCTGAAGGTGCTGCAGCTACACTGCTTGATTTTTGATTTATATTGCAGCAGCATTTGCAACTGGTGGTGTGTGCTGCCCTCACAGCAAACAGTTCCTTTACATTATTTTTGAGGCACGTTGGCAAAGTGTTTGGCCTGCATATAGTTGGGGATCTGTGAGGAGGGGTTTGCAGGCACTGTGCTCCCACTGAGGAATACTGCAATGAATGGGAGGATTAGTGGAATGAATTAGTATGAACTGGAAGGATGTCAGAATACAGGCCTAAGTGTCGATGAAAATCTACATCATAAGATAGAGAAGGTAAATGAGGAGTTGCTTAAATTTCAAGAGGATGGCAGCTTGGTTATGAATTAAGTGAGAAGTCAGTTGTGAAGCTTTGAACCTGTTTCTACAATGGCCAGATTCAGGCTCTGCAATTTACTCAAAGAGATTAAAAGATAAACAAGCAAAGAAAACACAACAAAACACAAACCTGTTCTCTAAAAGAATGGGAGAATTGGCAAGTTGATAAAGAACCTTATGTCTGTTCAAAGGTGACCTAGGTCAGCAGAGGATGAATTTACCTTTTTTTTTTTTTTTTTGTCAGGAGTTTAATGTTTGTTAAGGGTTCATGGATTTCTCCATTTCCTGAGCTTTTTTAATAATTTTTTTTTTTTCCAATCTGGCAATTCTACAAAGCATACATTGGACTTTAAACACATTTGCCTAACTTGTTCTGGGTGCTACAAATGCAAATAAAGACACGGGCATCAAAAGGGGATGGAGTGCTTTGAAGATGAAGGGCTTGACAAAGAGCCAAGGAGCCAATGGACCAGTAAGAAGTGGAATTCTGATAGGACTCAAAGGACACTATGCCTGTTGGTGAAAGCAAACACACATCAGAGAGGAACTACTGGAGAGCTTCATTATTTTCTCTTGGCTAATTGCTTAGGCCAATAGAGCTGCCTCAGTTCAGCTTCAGAAATGATGTGGTTAAACAAAAGCTGGGTAAGGAACTAACTTGAGGGATGTTCCAGAGGAGAAGGTGGGAAGCTAGAAGTGGATAAATTCTATATGGTTGCCTGTATTAAAAGTGGACAATCTCCTTGTGCCTGGGTTATCTTTTGGCTCAGCTGGTGTGAGGAATCACAGACCAAAAGGACTGGAGGGGTTTTGGTTCATTGGTTGGTTAGTTTCTAGTTTGGTGTAGTGTTTTTTTCTTGGTGGTATTTTTGGTTGGTAGTTTTGTTGCTTTGGGGTTTTTTTTAAGTGCAATGCCAGGAGCCAGTTCCAGACGCATTCTGGTGATCCTCAAGGATAAGATGGGATATGTGGCTCCCACTGTACTGTGCTTGAGTCAGGGGAACAGGAGCAGAAACTTTCCAGCACTGCTGCCCCAACCAGGCTCAGTGGCATTATTCTGACAATAAAGAGATTAGATTTCCTGGGGGAAAAAGTGCAAAGCAGTAACTGCTTTTTGTGCCTCACTGGGTCAGCAGCAACATGCAGTGTCAAGTGTTAAAATGCAGCAGTAATCACATAAATAACAATAACTCTATCCCCTGATACGATCAGAGTTTCTTTTTCAGAATCTAATGATGTTAAAATAAATGGAATTACGTCGCTTTTCTTTTTTTTCTTTCCTTTTTTTTTTTTTTCCAGTCAGTAAATTCCAAAAGAGGATTTACCCCGTTTCTACAATGTGCTTAAGGACTTAGAGTGCACGATCAAATGCAGATTTATTAGGGGCATGAGGGGTTGACATACGGCATTTGCTGCTTAAAGCTGCTCAGTGCCTTTTTGCTCTGGTCAAGGGGGATGTCTGTGAGACTATATGTGGCCTTGCATTTTCCAGAGAGTTATTATCATATAGGAAAATGTTGAGTGTTCTTTACTCTAAACAACAAGGAAAACTGGTGTTGTGACTAGGAGCTAAAAAAAAAAGACTTGGAGAAAATATCACACAAAGATCTCTAGTGGAAGGCTTGTCCTTCTTTCTATTGACATGGTCAGTGAGAATACTTCCAGTGACTTCAGTGGATGGCAGATCAAATCACGAGATCTCTCTGACTCCCCCTCTGCTGGCAGTTCAGCTTGTGCTGTGCTGTCAGGTCTGCAGAGGATCCCTGAGCTTTGCAAACCAGTGTTTTTAAGAGGTGATATAGTAGCATTCCTCATTTGAGTCAAAGGGTGAAACACCTAAGAAAGCTCTGGGGTAGTGGAAGTAATAGATGCTGGGGCAGGACAGGTAGATTCTGCAGTCTGAGCTGTGTCTGTTTACTTTTTATAGCAGTTGGAAGCAAGCACACAGACTGTGCTTGGTAACACAGGGCTGAGAAGATAGTGATTCTGGTTGAAACATAAGGAGAAAGCATCCAAATGAGGCCAGCTTAGACTTTTGCCATCCTTCACTTGATAATCCACATCAAATTCTACCACTAAGCCAACAAAGAATTATATTCTTCTTACATTTTGAAACGTAAACTAAATACCATACGAACCAGTGACTGCAGATAAGATTATCTCACATGCTGCTGCAGTTCATGGAATACAGAGCACTGGTGCAGTCCCTGCTCTGCAGTATCACACTACAGAGCTTCAACATTATCCTTTGCAATCTGCAGAAAAATTGGCTGGTTGGGGGTTGAAATGTTGAGCATACGTGGGAGGGGGTTATCTGACAAGACTGTTTTCCTACTTCTGTTTTACAACCCTTCTCGACGCAGACTTTTTCTTTTTATTCTTAATCTGCTCTGCACAATTCTTCACTTTCAAAGCACAAAGGCATGAAAGTTGCCAAATGTAAATGACAAACTCTATTGGAGGAAGAGAAACCCAGTCTTTTAAGTAAACTTTTCCACCACTGTTTAGATATTTCCTCTTCTCAATAGAAGCAGAAGCATTTCATTTTAATGTTTCTTCTGGCCAGCTATAAGTATGTTTTAAACATATAACACAGAAAACTGGGATACTAGAGAGGTCTGGATTTTGAACAGAAACTTAAAATTCTCTGCCTTTGATGGAAAAATTCTTGCCTGAAACTAACTGTAGCAAATATTTTTGATGTCATAGGAGGCTATTAAATTCACAGGTATTTGCTCAGCTCTAAAGACAGCTGCTTTCTCTCTTCAGACACAAGTTGAAGCAGTGAACACCATGTGATGAACTCAGGTTACTTAGTTGGTAGGCAGATTATTTTGCATTAGTGGAGCACAAATCAGTTTCGGCTGAAAATGAAATTACTAAGGTTCAGAAGAATGGCAAAATGTGTCTTGGATAAATGAAGTTCTAACCTTCATTAATCCAAATGGTAGTTTTATCTAAATTGCCAGATCAGAGCCCCAGATTGTGTGGTTGATTGGCTTTCTTCTGGCATAATTCTATGTACATAAACTTTTTTTTTTTTTTGAGAACAGAAGAAAGTGCAATCAGCCTTTTACTGAAAATCATTGCCTAGTGAATCTTTTTTTTTGTTAACCCAAAAGAAAAGAAAGCACCTTTTCTCTATATTATTTTAGTGCTGATGAAAGGTCTCGGTAAGACAAGAATCAGAAAAAGGATTTGCTCGTTCAGGACTTTGGCACATTGTCAACAGTCAGACACTTTCACCTTGTCTTTTGTTCCTAGCTCAAATTCAGAAAATCCTCTTAGGTTAATTTGTTTTCCAGTACAAAATCAGCTGAAACTTAAAACGGGAGAAAGGCATTTTCTTCTTTTCTTCCCTGTGTGCTGCTGAAGGATGAGATAATCCCGCTCAGCCTGAGTGGGCAGCGTGCACGGGTCCCAGCCTCGGCTGCTGCTCCCAGGTGGAAAGCTGGAGATCCGAGCTGGGGAAACTTTGCGACTAACCCGCTTCCCGAGTGCCCTTGGCCGTCCCAACCAGGGCTGCGCTGATTCCGGCTGGGAGACCACCCGCCCCGGCTCCGGCCGCCGCCGGCCGTGGTGCTGAAGGGATAGCGCCGGCCCCGGGCCCCCCGGCCCCGCCGCGCGGGCCCGGGATCCCGTAGCCGCCGCTGTCCCCGGCGCGAAGCCTGGTAGCTAGTTCCGCGGCAGCTCGCTTCCCTTCTAGCCCAGGTTTCTGGAGGAGAGGGAGAAGCTGAAGCCAGGAGC
>JANHGL010022794.1:0-10755 GCA_024611195.1 Ceyx melanurus | reverse complement strand
GCAGGGGGGTTGGACTAGATGATCTTCTAGGTCCCTTCCAACCCCTAATATCTATGAATCTATGAATCTATGAATACAGGGTCTCCTCCCCATAGCACTTACTGTCCTTCTTTCTTTCTTCAGGTAGATGTCCCACCAAGTTGCAGCCCATTGTCATTATCTGCTTTGTCAAGCAACTTTTGTCACTTGTATGCCTTCTCCATTCTAATATACCTGTCTGGTTCTGCTCTTTTGGTGGTCACATTGCTCACAGTCATGTAAAATCAGGTGATCCTGCTCTGGCAGATGGACTAGATGATCTTCTAGGTCCCTTCCAACCCCTAACATTCTGTGATTCTGTGAAAATGCTTATAGATTACAACTGCCATCACAATGTTGTAGAATTCCTGTATGAAGTTATTAGCAAAGAATACTTATATTTGAGAACAAGGCTTACTAACACCATTTGCATCCAACCTAATGCACTTAAAATTTATAGCTCTTCCATGTCTTCGCTTTGAATTAATTCATGATATCTTTTAATTACAAAAAGTATTTAGATGTCTAATATCTGCTGGCATATGTATTTAAAAAACACATCTCTCATTCTCAGATTTTTTCCAATACATCTTTTTTTAAGCACTGTTATGATACTATATACTAGGATTCCTCTGGCCTAACTTCAGCTTGGATTAGAAATCTTATTTTTAGGTGACTACTCCCTTATACTTAATCCATAGACAAGAGATAGAGAGGCACAACCAGAAGTGATTCATCTCTTCCTAAAATAGATGTCTTAAGTAGGTGGCCTTCAGCACAAGTAACTGCATCTTCAATTGGGAGAAAAAAAATAAATTAAATTTCATAAAAAAGGAGAAAACCATCCGTTAAAGGGAAATTGAAAGGTTTTCTGCCCTTTACAGAGTAAAATGAAGTATATATAAAATTAGACCACATGTTAACATGTGCCCATGCTCAGTTTTCACTATTCCTGCTATGCAACTACAAGAAGGAGATGACAATACTGCTTTTTTTAGGACCTATAAAATAAATCTGTAATTAATGCTTATGGAAAATCAGACAACTAGTTTGCTAAAACGGGAGTTACTATCAAATTGATTCAAATTTTACACTAATGTAGAAACTGAAAAGGTTCACTTCGTTTGTTTTCTTACCAACACCATTGTTGCTATTGCTGCTGGTACCTTTGATGACGTTAAAAGTTTAGAAAAGGTTTCACAGTGGATCTTTCTTACTAAATTAGAATCATGAAGTGTTTTTAACTTTGCATATGGGGTGACAGAAAAATAATATATTAATTAGAATCTAATATATCCTAGGATACATAATTCAGGATGTATAAGATGAATGTATTTATGCCATTAATGTCTTTTAAAACTTGAATAAGAAAAACCTGTAGGGTCTCAGCCTACAGTGCAGTTCATAGTTTAGCTACAACATTACAAAACCTGAAGAATTCTAGATTATAGCACATTTTATATTGCATTCAGCTAACAGTATATAATATCAAAAAGAAAAACAAGTATCTTTTCATTTTACTTTTCTAGGGTAATGATAAAACTTCAGTTACTTTAACAGTTTTTCTTTTCTTTCTCTTTCTGGCTACAGGCATTTCAGATGACAACATTAATGCTTTCTCAGTTGACGGCAAGTGAAGGATTTGTAGGTACTACTCTGGGAAGGTATTACAAGCTGATATTTCCTATTACACTGCTTGTTGTTTCAAACAATACAGAATTCTTAATTTCTTAGCAACAGTTTACAAGTTTAAGTTTATGTTCTGTATTATTTTTTTTCTGTTGGTAACTCCCCAGCTCATGATGAGTCTCCACTGAATCTGGTTCGTGAATTGTACAGCAATTAGTTGATGAATAAGTGTAGTGACTCTTCCCTATGTTCCAGTATGATAAGACTTTGTTTGGGACAACAAGGTGTTAATTCTTGACCTTGATATGATTTTATCTTTTAGCTCGTATTGTCATAGAGGTTTCTGGCAGTTGAGTGAAGTGGAGAGATTGACTAATTGAGTTTATAAAAGAAGATAATTAGGTATGGGGCAAGTCTTTAAAATGAGTTTTATACTCCAATCTCGGGACATATGAGAAGTAAAAATGATAACAAGTTGGTTGTTTCTGACCACAGTGTGCATTTGATGTATCTTTCTTTGTTCTTTCTCCAGATAATTGTTTACTTGCTTTGAGTTCATGGAAAGGACCTTAGTCTTCACCTATACAAGATGTAAAAAGTTCTATTGCTTTACAAATGTTTCTTTGGTACCTACATAATTTGACTAATATGCTAAGTCAAATATAATTGCAATTCCACAAATGAATGTAATAGTGGTGAAACCAGTGCTGTATACATCCTTAAATCACCACTTTAACTGTGAAGGTAGTTATCAAAAATCTTGATTAGCAGCCAGATTGAAACAGTTAATTAGGCTTACTGCTAATTTAATTGAACAACATATTGAATCAAAGTAGAGACTTTCAGCTTATGTTTAAATTTTGACATCTCAACAGATCAAAATGTAAAATAAAAAGTTCTCTGATATTTAGTCATTAAGTAAATGTTCTTACTGATTATCTTTTCCCTTGTAATAAAAAAATAAAAAAACACCCAAAAGTTAATAAAATTATTACATATGATTACCATGACAACAAAAGTTGCTCTCAAACCACAGGAGTCTGTTCTTGAATCTTTTAAATATGTTATTTTTAATTCTAACCAAGGTTCTTCACATATCAATTTTAATATAAAGATATTATTGTCTCTTCAATACTACATCAAGAGTAATAAACTGAGATTTACCATGAGGGTATATTGAACAATGGAGTAAACTACACAAATAAAAAAAAAAAAAAAAAAGACTACAGGGAACTTCACAGCAACTGTTGGCTGTCTTACCTAGTGAATGCTTCTAAAATAATCCAGAGCCTTTCTATAAGAAAAAGAACTTGACAGATCTTGGAAATCTAGGCCTTAGGAAATCTAGGCCTTATTTAGGTCCCAAATCAGTGATACATGTATTTCCAGATCACTCTTTCAAAAAGCCATAGAACGCCATGGTATAACACTTAAATTCAGGTTTTGGTTTATTTCTTACAAGTACTTAGAATACAGATTAATTTCATAAATGCACATTGTGAAGACTAGAAATATTAATTAAATGATGAGTATCATAGATAAAGATTTGGTTACAACAGCTTGTGCATTTCAGGAAAAGTGAAAGGAAGAAAAGAAGTATTGCCTTGCACCATCAAGGCATAGTTGTCTTAGATGCTAGACTGCCTGTCAAGTTTAGAGGCAGAAACATGACCTGAATCGGATGACCTACTAAAGTTTCTTCTAAACTTATTTTCTATGACTGATCTACTTTAAAATTTTCTTTCTGATCTGTTCATCTAACACCTCTTTATACCTATTCTATATAATTTTTTTAATTCTCTCAGACACTCTAAAGAAGAAAAATTAGTCTATTTAAATAACAAGCAATATTACCATTCACCCCAGTTAAAGTGAATTTTAACTTAAGCAACTGCATTCTTTAGCAGAGAACAAGACGTGGTTAAAAAGTTCATTACAAAATTGTCATATTTAAGATGTCCTTGTCCCACATATATTTTAAAAGCCAGAAAGACAAGACCTCTGCCAACATAATTCCATCTGAAAATTGTTTAAAAGACTTTTTATTCTCCTCCTCTACTTCTAAAAGAACAGATCTTTCTTTAGTGAACAGGGCTTGTTCAACTCAGTAATATTTTCTTTATCCCCAGGGTAGTCTCTGACTTTGAGAGCCTGACAGCTTCATCACAGTTTTCAAATTACTTTTTTTTTCTTTTCTGTTTCAAAGGAGAAGATTTTTGCTAACCTCTAACTGGAATCAGGTCACCAGCAGTTCTCAGACACTGAACCCTAGTGTTGGTGAGGTTTTCACGTTGACCATTTCACACTGTATTTTAAATTATCCTAATTTTTAAACCATATCCATTACAATAGATGTAGGCGTTTGAATCAGAATGATCATGTAGGGATAAAAATTAAAGTAATTTGGTTAAATAATGGTATTTGGAGAGTCTGCTGTTGCAAATAATGTGTTAATATACTGAAAGATAGTATGGCTACTTTAAGGAGCATATATAATAACTTCTGATTCCTGTATGTGTATGGAAATCACAACAAAATGACTAAGCCTTTCAGTGAACTTTAGCAGCTTATGTTCTTCCGTGTAGAAAAAATAAAATTAAAAGGTAAGACTGAAGTAAAACCAAAATAATTTTTTTCAGAATGATAGAAATTAGACTCACATATTGTGGGTCTTTTGCCTCTCCAAGGGACACGGAGATCTAATAAGATCAAAGAAATGTGGTGAGTTTTCTCCATGACTAAAACTTATGCAGGACACCCATGACAGAAATGAACTTAATTTAAAGAGAACCCCATAGTCCAGAAATTAGAACTGTTCTTGTCTTGGAACTTTACTGGGATAAAAGGGGACAAGAAAAAAACCACATCAGACCATCTACACAACTGCTTACAATTCTAGACTACACATATGATAGGTGATTTGTGCTAAACAAGCTGCACATCATTAAAAAGGTTGAAAAGAAACTATTACAGTCCAAACAACCCAGTGGAAAGTAGCATTTTTGTATTATTTCACACCACTCTGTTCACATAAGCTAAAATGCTATTGTTGTCTGTCACATCTGCAAGCACAGTAGCACTGTTTGACTGTGAAGATCTAATCACTGTTCATGTGATTTTTTCCATATTGGTCATCACAACTTGCATGTGAAAAATACTGAAAACTAAGTAGACGCATTTGCTATACAAAACCGTAAGCCCAAAATGTGGGAAATATTCGTAAATAAAACTTTTGGTTTTGGAATTTGTAATCATATTGCTCACATATCAGTCATAATCTATTAATTCATTCTTCTAATTCTTTCTTCATTTCCTTCTTGCCATCATAGTAAAGTTCTTAGTGTCATCTCCAAAGCTCTGAAGAGCATTATGTAACCTTATATCTCAGATCTCACTGTATCCCTCCTCATTCACTTCTGCTACTGTAGTTACTAGTGTCACTTCTTAATTTTATACTTTTATTCTCAGTTCCAGGCAGTCCCATATATAGGAAACAACTGATAAAATTCAGTCTTCTGACAGAAAACCAAATTCAATGTCAATTTTTTTTTTACATATGGACATTTTACAAGTGAAATAAGAAAATATTTAATTTTTAACTCCAAGTTGATAAATGTTTCTGTATGTTCACACTTTATTTCTTTTTGTCTTTCAGGATGAATATTTTCTTGGCAAAATACAGTAATACATACCTTAAAGCATATATGTGCCAATAAGAAGTTAAATTTCCACAGATGAAAAATTAGGTGTTTTCACCAAAATGTGAAAACCAATAATTTTCTGTGCTTATTCACTCTAGGTGGAACAGTTATTACACATTATTGACTCATTCTCTGAGGTGACCAATTTTGATATAGATTCTTAAATCCAGAGAACTTTATGTTGTACTTGAATATGTGGAAAATATGACCGTGTCAGTTTGGATGGCTAATGAAGCTAAGGGTAGAATGCAGAGGCAGATATGTTTGTCTCTGGTTGTACAGGCTGGTCCTGATTATATAACTGATCTTGGTTTTGTAGTGTGGCTACAGGTCCAGTATTCTTACGTTAAAATTATCATTTAAGTATCTAAAGTAGGAGATTAATCTTCATAGGTAATCTCTGTAGTGAGTTAAAGGAAGAAACTCTTCTGAACTAAAATTCAAAGTAAATAACTTTCTGGAGGGACCTGACTCTCTCTTGGTTTATAGGGAACTTGTAGATCTTAACAAGCTAATACAGACTCACTAAATTAAGATCTTAAAATTAAAGCCTCTTATTTTCCACCAGAATGACTATTTTAATTAATAAAGTTAATTACTAATTTCTTTTCATATTTCCTTAGAGACAGATCCAATTGAATATATGTCATTTGGACTGATGACAGTATGTTAGAAAGGGTTTAGATTGGTAGATCTAGACAGTGAGCAGTAGCTTGTATATAATTGTAAATTGTTTGTGGATTATAAAGGAGTGAAAAATATGGGATGAAACTGGGTTAGGACTCATCAGGAAGTATCAATATATTTGCTAAAAGTGTCTGTATATAAGATGAATAAAATACATCAGTTTGAGCTGTGTGCTGTTTAGCTGGCTACAAGTCAGAAACAATAGAATAGGAACTTTCTCTTTTGCAGATACTAACCTCTACTTACCCATAATTGATATTTGATAGTATGCATCACTATATGAAATGACAATAAATAATAAAACAAACACGAAATGACTTTACTTTCTTAGTATTGATCCTTTCCAGAAGATTTCAAGCACCAATCCACCACCAGGTGGCTTTTGCCTTTGTAGTTCTAACTCAGTAACATGAAATGGGTTCAGTGATCTGTAAACTGTTATTTATACTACTCATCTGAAAATACAAATTACCTCATTAGTAACAGTGAAATCAAGACTAAACTCAAGTTTTTTATGTATTCTGCATGGTAGAGTAGGTTGGTTGATTTGAGTTATTGCAAGTAACTTCAACTGTCCCCAGGGAACTTGGCGTACTTTGGAAAGCTTTTAGAAGTTTACCAGCTTTGACAAGCCACTCCAGTTTATACCCAACCAAGGTAACATTAGACTAGAGCATGTTAGACTGTCAGAACAGACATAAGTGAGAGAAGGACAGTGCTGCAGCCTGGTGGTTCACACTTCTCCAAGTCTGGTAGAAAGTGGAGAGCACAGGCATAGTAGGAGGAAGTTCTGAGGATGATGTCTGCATCATGATGATAGGATCTATTATTTCTGGCAATCAGACTGCTGAAAACCTCTGGACCACTAGGGTCAAACCCTATGCAAAACTTACAGTTTCTTATACATAGCATCCTTCCCAGTAACTCCCTGGATTTACTCCTCACATAAAGAAAACATTGTGAAGAATCAATGTCTACTTTTCTTTCATGAACTTAGTTATTTATTTCATGAGGAGATCATTTTCAGTGTATCTCACCTCTCACAATCTTCCCACAAGATCCGGGAACCAAGACTTTGTGGCTACCATAATTTGGAGTTCATCTTGAACAACCACCCAGACCAGACACATAAATTAGAGATGGTTTTCTTTCAAGTACTCAATGAACTAGTGCCTGAGCACTTTAAACATTCTTTTATGTCAGAAAATACTAAAACAATAAAGATGGCAAAATTGCCAGTATTTAAGGAAAATCTTAGGATCTGGAAAAAGGCATTTTCCCTTAAAGACATCTCATATTAATCTTTGAAGGAGAAACAAATCAATAATTAGATTACAGAGGTCTGGACTGGTCTGTCATGGAGGTATAAGCATAGTTTCTGAGCTTTGGGCACTAATCTTTCTAGAAAATTACCTCCATTTTATATTTAGGGACTATTGTGAGAGGCGACTAAGCATTAAGGAACATAGCACCTTAAGCAGTTTATATTGTGACAGCTTCCTCGTTGTAAATGTTTTCCTTTTGTGATGTCATAGCACAATGTAAACTACATTACTACACTTAACCACAGTCACTCTGCTCCCTGAGGTTACTGGTGGCCAGGTTGCAGTGAGCATTAGGACTTCACCATGCTGCACAAAAAAAAAGAGCATGAATTCTTTTAGGGAGAATTCTGCATTAAATGATTCATACACCATGTACAGTCACATTCCAGGTTCACAACAGAAAGAATGCACTAATGATATTTTTTATTTTCTTAAAGGGTTTAGTGTCACTGAGCAGTGACACTATCAGTAGAACCCAGGGAAGGGCACTGGAGCCAACTTCACTGGTTTTCATAAAGAGGGCTTGCTAAAGGTTAGGAGAGTGTTTACAGGGAAAGGTTCTCTCCTGAGGTCTGAATCACACTGCCAGCAGAACTGCTCTCAGCAGCACCCAGGCTTGTGATACAAACCTAAACATTTATTTACTTTTTATTCTTGTTAAATATGAAAATAAGCTTTTTTCTATAGGAAACAAAAGAACCACAAAATATGAAATATCTAGCTCATAAGACAGAAATTATCATAGTAATAAGAAATAGAGTAGCCTGAAAAACAATATGATAGCAATAATTACATAAGTGTGTATGCACTACAGCAAAGGCATTTGGAGAATAGTTACTGAATCATAAACATGGGTGATTAGATGTTGCTGTAATACATGATGATCAGCAGTGCATGCAGATTTCTTCACAAATATCCTTCTAATAATGGAGGCAGGCTCTAAAGATTGTAGAAGTGATCAGCTGAGCATTTTATACCATGAAAAAGAGACATTCATACAAATGATATAAGGATAAACTGCTGTCATTATCATCAAAAGTATTTTAACCAGCTGGTTACTGCCTCATTGGTTAAAAAAATCTAACCTTATGACATGCTGTAAACCATATGCATTAGGATTACTTAAATTATCAAAGCATAAATATTTGCTTGGTTCATAAGTTCTAAAGTAGCCCTTATAAAATTAAATAGACAAAAAGAATTGCAAGCAAAATAAAATAAAGGAGATTCCTTATTTATGGAAGTATTCTTTCATGTTCACCGCTTGGGGTGGATTGAAGGAAGGAAACAAGAAAAATCTTATGAGCTATAATTTAAGTACAAAATTATAGAATCATGGAATCATAGAATGTTAGGGGTTGGAAGGGACCTAGAAAGATCATTTAGTCCAACCCCCCTGCCTGAGCAGGGTCACCTAGACCAAGTCACTCAGGAACAGATCCAGGCAGGTCTTAAGTGTCTCCAGAGAAGGAGACTCCACAACCCCCCTGGGCAGCCCTTGCCAGGCTCTGGCACCCTCACTGGGAAAAAGATTTTCCTTGTGTTTCCCCTCAACCTCTTGTGCTCCAACTTGCTGCCATTGCCTCTCGTCCTGTCATTGGATGACCTTGAGCACAGTCTGGCTCCATCCTCCCTACACTCACCTTTAACATATTGATAGACATTGATGAGGTTCCCCCCTCAGACTCCTCTTCTCCAGGCTCAAGAGCCCCAGCTCTCTCAGCCTCTCCTCAGCAGGGCGATGTTCCACTCCCTACAGCATCTTGGTGCCCTGCGCTGGACTCTCTCCAGTAGTTCTCTGTCCTTCTTGAACTGTGGTGACCAGAACTGGACACAGTATTCCAAGTGGGGTCTTAGCAGCGCAGAGTAGAGGGGGAGGAGAACCTCCCTTGACCTGCTGGCCACACTCTTCTTAATGCACCCCAGGATGCACTGATAATGAGCCTGGAGGAAATGGTGCTTGAATATTAGGCAGCTTGCTTGGGCCCCTTTACCTTCTAGGGCTCTGTCCCATGGGACTTTTCCAAGCAGTTCCCTGAGAAGATCCAAACTGTCCTTCCAAAATAAATATTTTATTTTGACTACTTTCTTAAATTTAAATTATTTTTTCTATCTTTTATTAAAGTAATCTCTAATGTTACAAGGAATAAAGTATAAAAAAATTACATTTTAGTTGTCAAAGAGATATTTTTTTCTTATATGTTCCCAAGCTGAATTTTTTTTCACTCCTTCTTGCTTTGCTTTGGCAGGATAAAGGCCCCGATGATAATAAATACAATTTCACTTTTCTTTATTGTAAATAAATGTAACAAAGAAGGATATATGTCCTAATAATAGAATATGTTCATACTTAATTACTGTATGCCATTATTTTGAAGATGTAATGTTGTTGACAAACAGTGGGTCCCTGCTCCACAAAGTAATTAATAGTGTTGTTTATTGTACTGTAAGTTTTTCTCCTTTGTCAGATGCAATTTATTAAGTAAATTAGATATTGAAATGCATGTGGGCTTAAAAGATAGCAAATAATAAAGTATTAGCGAGGATTTAATGATACTGAAATAGCTGGAGAAGAAAGTAATATTTGGATGCAAAGTTTCCATGGTAATAATTTAAAGCTTTCAATACTGAAAGGGAAAAAAAAATAAATTTAAAATCTGTGTTCTTGTACATATATATTTAAAACAGGCATCAGGCATATCAGCACTCCATTTCAGACAGTGTCTTTCATCTGTTGACAGTTACTTCTCTCATAGAAATTTTGTCCTCTCTGAAAGAACAAATGTGCTTTTTGCCTCAGCAGAGCTGAGATTGTTTTACTAAATTCTTTTATATTTAAAAAAATCCGCTGGAAAGATTCATTCTATGTTAAGCATAATTACATTCAGCCATCTGGCTCTAAACAGGTTAATTGCTTCTTCAGAGTTTTGCTTTCTAAATTTATTAGTCCATCAAACTATGAGTGTTAGTCATGTAAAATACTTCTGCATTACTGAAATGTTGTCCTTTTGAGGTACGTCTCAATATGTCAAACCCATATAGAATAACTGATAATAAAAAAAAAGACCAAAATTAGATATTTCAGGTTCCCAAATTAGGTCTTAAAAGTTCTCTTTCTAATAGTAGAAAATGAACACAGGCTGAGGGACCTGAGGTTGTTCAGCCTGGAAAGGAGAAGGCTCTGGGGAGACCTACTAGTGACCTTCCAGAACTTGAAGGGGGCCTACACGTACTGGACTTCTACTGTGGGATTGAGAGCACCATCAGCAAGTTTGCAGATGACACCAAGCTGAGTGGTGCTGTGGAAAGGCTGGAAGAATGGGATGTCATCCAGAGGGACCTGGATAGGTTGGAGAGGTGGGCCCAGGTGAACCTCATGAGGTTCAACAAGACTA
>JANHGL010022788.1:10341-38818 GCA_024611195.1 Ceyx melanurus | reverse complement strand
CTTCCTTCCTTCCTTCCTTCCTTCCTTCCTTCCTTCCTTCCTTCCTTCCTTCCTTCCTTCCTTCCTTCCTTCCTTTATTTATTTATAATATGCAAAGTGGCTAACAATGAGTAATTGCTTCATTAAGTTCTAGAACTGGGAGACACCAAAGTTACATGTTTTGTTTGGTACTAAAATGACTTTTTTTTTTTTCTGTAAAAGCCCAAGTTAGTGCTGTAAGATGACAAGAAAGATGCAATTATCTGTGCCACACTTGCTGGAATGGAAATTGGGATGTATTATAATACCAGCTTAGCCTTCATAGAAGTTTGCATCTGTAATCTATCAAAGTAATTAAGTATGTACCTAATTTTAGGCATTAAGTTGTTCTACTGATTTCTATGATACCAGTCTGCAATTAAAGTAAAGCATGTTTAAAAATACTCTGCTGATTCAGGGACATAACTTTATTACCCTGTGGATAAAGAGAATGTAGTGTTGACAGTTACCCATTAGCTAAGATACTGGGAGGGTGGTATGGCCTGGGTAATGATTTAAACTGGCTAACTGGGTTAGTCAGAACTTAGAAGCATTTAATTTGCTCTTCACAGGCTCAAAGTTTAGTAGGACTATTACTTATAGTCCAGGTACTAACAAGAAAATGAACCAGCATTTTCCCAACTTCAGCTGTGCTCAAAAACAGCAATCATGCCTAAACTCCAAACTACTGGACAGCATGGTGTAGACACAGCTCTAGAGGGGCTAGCTCCTGTCTGGCTGACTCAAGTGTGATACACAACTAGTAAATTCTTCTGGACCACAGTTTATGTTGCACAATGTCTTCCACACCATCCAGTGTTAGTGGTTCTCTTCACACTGATCAGAAACCTGCAGCTGTCTCAGAACTGGAAAAGTTTATTTGACAAAAAGGGCATAGCTGGATAATCCTCTTCTATCTCAGATACAAAAAGAGCTCTCTCAGACAGCCTGGACTAATAATTCTTTAGACACAAACTGTACATGCATGTGGCAAAGTGTTTCTCTATGATTCTATCTATAAAGAGACCCACAGAACTGAAGAACTGAGCTGAAAAGTAAATTCACTGAACAGAATTGGTTCTGTTCTCACTCAAACCAGGACATTCTGATTTTAACCAAGTTGCATTTGAAATCTTTCTGTTAGTCTGTACTTCCTGTGTGGTTTTTCTAATTTTCTGTTAAAATCATTCTTTCTACACAGTGTTTTCTCAATGACAAGTTCATACAGCTCAAGGACAAAGGAAGCACCAGTTTTCCAGTGTTGAGTGCTCTGACTAGTTCTAAACTGTAAGTCTGTGAGCAGTTAACTCCATGTATGTATATAGCTGCACAATGGCTTTTATACAGAGTTCAGCACATTGCTAATTTGCTAAATTCATCTGGTTCGTAATTGGTGTTTTAAGAGCAAAAAACTTAAATGCATACTCTAAGCATCTATTCTTGTAATTCAAATCTCAGTGTTTTAATTCTGTAAGAGAAGAATCTAAATATATCCAATGCTGCAACTGTGAAAGAAGAATTCAATATAGGCCATGACCCAGAAGAGCACTTTAGCATATGCTCCACTTAAGGCATCTAAAGAATTCTGTTTCAGTAATACTCAGTTGCTTGATTTCCATGGGATCATTTTACCTTGTTAAAATTGCACCATTTTATGTACTGTGATGCTATAAAGGAAGCTGCTGGATGAGAAGGGGACTTCAACCCAGAAAAAGATCATGTACCACAACTACAGTTACCTCCAAGACCCTCTCCACCACAGTTTTCAGAGCTGGTCCTCCAGTGTCAGCTATTTCAGTCTCTTAATTCTTAAGCCACCTGTTTTGCTTCAGTGGATTAAGTTATTTTAGCTTACCACATCTGAAAGTAATTCTGGGATGTTGCACTTGTTAAATGAAGACAGGTAAGTGGAGAGAACCAAGTGCCAGTTCAGTTGGACAAAACAGAATCCTTTACTGAATGGTCCCCAAAAGACAGTGTGTAAATGCACAGCAGGAATGGTAGGTGTGCAGAGAGACATCTCACAAGGCCTCTGCCAGGAATAAAATACACAAATATTTTATAGAAGGAATACTGGTCAAATGTGGAATGTACCCATCAGAGATGCTGCCTCTGTTGGGCTATTTTGGGCAAATAAAAGCTTTTTTTGGTCAGGGTTGGTTAGAGTTCAAGAAACACATAAGTGGCTGCTGCCCTAGGCTGCTGTAAAGATGTATGTCTGTACCTGAATCTTAGGTGTCTGACAATAAGAGAATGAATGATAAATATTTTTAGGAGTATGACCTTCCTAACAAAACAAATCCATTCAGCAGAGAAAATCCTTTGCTTAAACATCTTTGTAAAAATCCTTGTCAGCAAACAACAAAGCAAAAAACAGATGAAAGAAATAGGTATTACAGGGTTTTATGTCTTGTCATACAGGAGAAACAGCAAGGAATCATCAGAAGACAGAAAATATGATAGCTATTTAATTTCCACAGTGAGATTAAACAATTTTAATCACTTACAAACATGGCTACTTTATTTTAGGTACACATCAACAGCCACAATATTCAGCCTAAACCCAGGAATGACAGAAGTGGCAAGGCTGCTAAGAGTGGGAGAATTGAGATGATCTGCCATGATCAAACAGAATTTAAATAGAGTTTAAAAACAAACACTGGTGCTTAAGTAGTTTACAAAACCTTTTGAAGAGAGGAAGAAAGATTTATTTTTTCCTTTTTCTCTTTTTTTTTTTTTAATCTCTCACAGCCATCTACATAAACTTAATGAGAAGAAAAAAAACCTCAGGAGATAAATTACAGTTAATATCTGTAATCTAGTATTTACTTAATATCAGCTTAAGGTGGGGAGAGTGAACACACCTCTGTGTTGGTGAGCAAGAAGCTATTTTAGGAAGTTGAGAAACAGGATTTTATTCTGAAGCAATCATTAGCTGGTGGTACATCTGCTAGGTATATTAGTTGAAACTGTCCAAGAAAATTAGTTAGGATGAATACTATAACTGTGAGAAAACCCCAAACAAGAGATACAATCTTTAGTTCTTTTCTACACACGTGGGTGTGCAGATCATTGGTTTTGAAGGATGACAGTAGAAAAAACACTAGTTCCATGTTAAGGTCATCTAGGTACAAGTTTGTTGCCAAACACTGTCTGTGCTGCTAAAGTTGCTACCACACTTCAGAAGGGGAGACACAGGGAAACTGGAAAGTCTGTTGATGGGTTTCATTAATCCAGCAGTCCTTAGGTGTCAGGAATCATTGCTCTTTCCTTCCACCTCTTGACTTTCCAGCAGGGCTTTGGATGATGGCATTTCTCCACCCTCTGCTCCTTCATCTAAAAAAGGACAGAATGAAACACTTATATTACACATTCTTACAGAGTATTTTCAGTTATATGGTGACTTGCCATAGAATATCAAAACCAGAGAGTTATAAGAGAGCTATGTATTTTGTTCTCTACATATCATGTATCTTGTTCTCTGCATATCACAGTAAATATATAATGCTGTATACAATTCATCAGCTAAAGCTCTTGGCAGAAATGGCTTGATCCTGTAAGTCTGCTTGTTAAAGCCAGAAACAGGCAAAAAGAGATGCCTGTTAGAGCCTCACATGGTTTACAAACTCTTTTCCTGTCACAGCATTTGAAGTTCCAAATTTTCTTTCCATTTTGATGAATTATCCTCATTTTATTTGCAGTCTCATCAGAAGTTATCAGCAAACTGATAACAAGCAAACTGATAACTGATAGCAAGTGTTTGACTTCTAATGCATTGGATGAGCACCAGGAGAGGAGGATTATTCCATCTGGAGGGCTAAGTACTTATGTTGTGTTGTAACATTTCTTTTAACAAGTCTTTCATTCTTTCAAGTGAATTTTTATCCCAGGGGGGAAAAAAAGAATTCAAAAATAAATTCTGTATGCTTTAAAAAGCATAATCTTTCCAACTACTAAACTTTCCAGAGGCCAAAATGAAACAAACATGAGGAACTTAGCTGTTGTATTCTTTTGTGTTTTGTTTAACATGGTTAACATGCTGCATCTTCCTTAAGCTTCACTGCTCTGAATAGTATGAAGGTGAGTTACACATAATGCAGCAAAGAGTATTTCAGTGGTTTGGACTGGTCACTTCACTTTCACAGATCCTTTCACCATCCACTCCTCAGCACAGACCTGCCTCCCACTGTGCTGCACCCAGACCACCACTGCTCCTGCATGTGGGGACCACCAGCTGCAGTGGCATTTGTCAGAGCAGCAACAGCGATGGGCATAAGAAGAAAAAGTTACTTCCAAATCAGAATCTAAACAAGTAGGGGCAATACATGCTCAGGGCCAACCTATAATTCTCAACTCATAGGCTTAAAATCCAGATTTTTCCAAATCTGATAATACCTCTGAAAATAAAAAAACCCTCAAATGTAAGTCTGGTGTTGATTAGACTTGTGCTAAATCAACAGAGCACCTTAGCAAGTTAAAGGACATGGCAAAACAGGACACTGCTCTCAGAAAGTGAAGTTGATAGCCAGCTAGCAGAAGTAAATCACTGTAAATCCTTCTATTAATGTATATGCCTGAGTTAGGATAGCTGTAATTGGATTAACAGCACAGTTTGCTGTCTTGTGCTCAGTTAATCTCTCTGCAGCAGTAGCCCCTCATATATATCTTGAGTGATGATATTCCAAGCTGCCCAGCAATGCAACTGTGTTTGCTATTCCTTGATGAACCTGGAATTCAGTTCCCAGTGCCTTTCCCCAGGCTGCTGAACACTGACTTTGTGGGTGGATATGGCAGACTTAGTCTGGGTTAAAATTAACTTGTCTCCTTAGGAGATATAAGTGGTAACTGCTTTGGAAAGTGGAATTGAATCCTAAACGAAGAAAGAAATATTCCTGTTGACATAAAAACTGCACGGTGGCAGAAGTATTAAAGAGAAACCAAAGGACAACTGCAGAACAATGTGTCTCTTGGATGTGCAGCCATTACCTTCTGAAACGGAGAGCTCAGCCAGTTTGTGTGGCAGGTCTGAAGTCCCAGCACCAGTAGGAGAGCCCAGAATATCTGGTAAGGCATTCCGGCGTCCTGCCCGTCCTGATGCTGCAAAATCTGTGACCACAGGCTCCACATCAGTCATCGCTGACTCCTTTCCTCATAGCAACATCTGTGTGAGGAAGGAAGAAAAGAGCTGTAGCCCAGATGGATGCTAATCACACACTCAACAGCACAATAGCCACAGGCTTCGCCCAGTGGGTCTTTCGTTTTGAAATCAATACTGAGTGCTTAAGGTTTATCCTGCCCCAGAAGAAGATAAAAGAATCTCTGTGAATTTGCTTACTTTTGCACATCAGAATAATCACAATTAACAGTTCTGTACTTACAAGAGACCAGTGGATAGGGTCAGCATCAGCTCTTTCTGCCAGCCACTTGTGTATTTTTATGTCCTGATCCCTAAGTGGTTTTGCCATACAGCCACTTGGAAGGGAACTGAAACTCTATTTTGTCATACTGCCTCCATGAAGCAAAGCATGTTGTCTTTATTACTAATCTTGTTTAGATTCCTATTTAGAATCTTGTTAAAACAAAATCCTTTCACAGAGAAGCAAGTTACACAAAAAAGACCTCTCAAGAAACCACACTAAAACTCTTCATAACATGGCTTTTCTCCTGCAGGTATCAAACCATTTCTTTTCCTCTGCTCTTTGTCAGTTTGGTTTAAGCTCAGCTTGTGCATTACTTTTATCTAATAAATAATTAAATCCTGGAAAAACAGAACCAACAGTGCCCTACTCCCTCCATCCCCACCTCAAAGCCCATTGAAATGAATGGGGCAACTCAGGTGTTGGCAGGATCACAGCCCAGGGCACCATCTTCAGTGAGAACAACTGGAGTAGAAGGACAACTGGTAAGTGGCAGACAGGGTATTACTAAGTATATTAAAAGTTATTAAGTATATACTTAAGTATTATTATTAAGTATAACAAAAGACCATCATACCTGAATTGTACACAGTCATTTCTCATCAGTAACAGAGTAATTTCTAATAATGATACATTAATTGTTCAATTCAAACCAATATTTACTTGCACTATATGAATACCATTCTGGATGCAATGTAAGAACAGGATTGTTGTCTCTCTGTGTTAAATATGGTCAGTGTTTTGTGTGGGAAGGGATACAGATGGGGCTGGAGACCATGGAAGGCTGTCAGCTTTCAGTTGACAACTGGCTGTATTTAAGAGTAAGAATTGGATAAGGAAATCTCAATCGTGTTAGTGTTTGCATATAAGAAGCAAAGTATCATAGTCCCTTTACTAAAATTCTGCTATAGTTGAATCACCATCACCATCCTTTACATAGGTAACAGTTACCATTATGTTTTGACTTTTCTTTCACAGGTAATAGAAGCTGAGGAGAAAACAAGAGTTCAAAACTGAAGGGCTACCCACTGTGATAGCACAGGATGTTCTCTTAAATATTTTTTAAAGATGAGGGACTACCCCAGCAGGCATTCCAAATGAAAACATTAAGCCCATTAAGGTCTATATAAATAAACAAGCACTTAAGTCCACCTCCAAACATATGTCAGACCATATTCAAAATAGCTTGCTGCTACTAACCACTCTTCATCTGTTTCTACTTTTATTTTTTTAACATATCCATCACAAAAGAAGTATTTTTTTAAGCATCTTCTTGCATTTGTTATGTGTAGTGGTTTTCATGCTTCCTCATAGAGTAACTAGCACAGACAGTGTGCACAGAATCTAGTTTCCCCATTCCTTTCCTCCTTCTGCTGGCATCTCCTTCAGCTTCACTGAACTAATTTTGCTGTAGCCTTATCCAAGTTAAGGATGTATCTTGCCAAGGCCTGCATGCAGTTGCTTCTCTCAGCTTCTGTTGTCATTTTTCTCTCATGTTGCTGCTTGCCAGACTAATGGTGTGCAGCTCTAAAAGAACAGTGACATTTCCAGAGCAGAAGGTTTGGTACTTCCCCAGTTCCCCTTTTTCCACAGAAAAAAACAGGCCACCCAAAAGCAGAAGGGGACTGGGTGGAAAACAGAATTGAGTGGGGATACAGAGTGTTTGCAGAGGGTCAACAGTAGGATGTCAAGTGGACCTCCCAGAAAAGCTCACCTACTAAAATGAAACACTAAAGGCTTTGACTGGCATCCCAATTAGTACCCCATCACTACTCCATGGTACCAAAGTGCAGCTTTTACTGGGCCATGACATAATACTAAGAGAATTTTAGGAAATATTAGATTTGTTTTCTCATATATGCCTCTGAAATAATCCAGAATGCACAACAAACCACCCAGGTGTGCAAGGGGCAAGGAAATGCTCTGATTGTGAAAAGTGGCAACAACCAGAAGTAAAACTCAATTGCTGCATCTATCAGACATTCAAGTAAATGTCCTCTGACAAAGCAATGGCAGGTAAAGTACCTGTGGGATTTTCTCTAAGCAAAACAGACAGTTTTGTTAATTTTCAGATCTTTTATTGGCAGCATAGCCAGCTCCTTGAAAAGAAGTAAGACACAGAAGTTGGTGAAAATGTATTTAAATAAATGACAAAAAGAAAGAACAAATAAGTCTCCTGAAAACAACTTGTGATGAGGACACAGGGAGAAAGAAGATAAATCACCACCCTACGTATTTTGTGAAAGCTCTTTTTTTCTTCTGCTCTTTTTACTGTCTTGGTACACCAAGACAAAATACTGTGTTTGTTCTGCTTGGAAGGACAAACTATTCCTCAGGAAATGTCAAAAGGTTCTGGACACTGATATTGTTACAACTCCACACAGGAGGCTGAAAGACCAAACACATCATTCCTTGCCACTCAGGCACTTCTCTCAAAAACTTTTCACATAGGTCTTTTGGTAGTGTCTGTCTGCACTATCAGAGAAAGCTACACTTTCCACCCACTGTTCCTTTTGACTACCTCTTAGTAGGAACAGATTGGAAAGTATGAAATCCTCTCAAAAGCACCTGAAAAATACAATAGCCAAGTAGGACTTTTAGAGCCAGATTTAGTGATTTCATTTCTTGATGGTCTCTTACTGTATGATGCATTCAGCATCTTACTTTATTCAGGAAGAACTTTAGTTTTAATGAAGAACTTTTTTTTTAAATGGTGTTTAGTTGTTTTTTATTTACTTCTAAGTAAGAAGTGTTCTTCAAGCACCTTTATCCCAAAAGCCTGTAGGTTAAAAAGTTTCTAAGGAGAACAGAAAACTTACTCAATTAAATACTTCCCACTGTGCAACTGAGATGAAAACCACATCTCCTTGCTATGCAGTTGCCATGCTTTCACATCCTCTTCTGCTGCAGCTGCATCCTGACAGCTTTGCCTCCTCTTCCCAAAGATCTCAGAATATATTCTTATTACACATGCTCCTGTAATCCTTATGTTTTATCCTGAAGCATTACTGCACCTCAGGAAAGGAAAAGAGCTAGGAACTGATGCTTTTAAGGCAGACAGCCCAGAGATTATGATGATGGCCAACAGTAACCTGGGCACTCAGTATTTTTTGTGAGAAAAAAAATAAATAAATCTGTTATGTGTTTTTTTTCACATCAGTAACATTTGTGACACACTCATAAGCCTAGTGTTGGGAAACACACAGAAAGATAAACAAGTGGTCAGATGCTCAAGACTTGGGTCACAGAACCTGAAAACCTTGACAGAAGCTGGCAAATTTTGCCCCTTGGTGAGTCCAATATCTAGATAAATCTTATCTATGCTTCCAGAAGGAATGGCTGACAATGGGAAATTAATTTAACTAAGTATTAAGGTCCATTGCAAACATCACCAGACTTCAGTTCCAAATGCAACATATATGATATATTGCTGTCTCCTGTATGCAGTACCAAAGAAGCTTATCTATGCACTTGTATAGATACTGCAGGTGAAAAGATGTGACTTCTTTCTTCCTCAGATAGCTACTTCAAACCTTTCAGCTGAGTTTTCTGATCACTTTCATAAAGCTAGTATTGTACCCATGGAAAAGACATGACTTACTAGTCATGCTGCTTTTACATTTCTGGAGAACACACATGTGCAATGGTATGGTTCATTCTCTACAAATTCACCCAGAGCAGAACAGCTTTACTGTGGACTGTGTGTGACCCTAAGTACACACCATGCTCTGAGGCACAGAAAAACACAATATAAAGCTAATAACAGTTCTAAGTAATGGTACAGCTTTCCCATTGTGAAAGAAAATTAAGCAGAGAGGAGAAGGAGTCACGATACTCACAATTGAATCAGAAGTTATCTGCAGCAAGTACTGGTGGTGCAAGAAACTGGATGTGAGCCAACAATTCACTCTTGCAGCCAAGAAGGCCAATCATATTCTGGGCTGCATCAAAAGAAGCGTGGCCAGCAGATCAAGAGAAGTGATTCTGCCACTCTGCTCTGGTGAGACCTCACCTGGAGTCCCCAAACACAAGAAGGACATGGAACTGCTGGAGTGGGTCCAGAGGAGGGCCATGAAAATGATCAGATATCTGGAGTACACTTACATTGGACATTAAGAAGTTCTTTGTTATGAGGGTGGTGGAACACTGGAACTGGTTGCTCATGGAGATGGTGGAGGCCTCATCTCTGGAAAAATTCAAGCTCAGGTTTGATGAGGCTCTGAGCAATCGAATCTAGTGGAAGATGTCCCTGCTTACTGCAGGGGGATTGGACTAGATGACCTTTAGAGGTCCCTTCCAACCCAAGGCATCTGTGATTCTAAGTAATAAATGACATTAAAGGCAGTCAATACCAGGCAAGAGAGCAGCTCACTTTCCAAATGTCTCTGAGTGACCAAAAGCAATGACAGACATAAGCTTTAGTTGACTTTACTTGAAACACAGTTCAACAGGGAAGAAACTCTAATGCATCAGCTATACTGGAAAGAAATCAAACACATCCCCTGCAGCATACCCACGTCAACAGCTCTGTAACCCAGCACACATGTATGCCAGTACTATATTCTTGATGAGAAGCAGCAATGAGAAGCAAAAAACAACCCTAAACCCACAACCTCTTGAGAACTAATGACAGAAAAAAATAGGCTATATAATTAGCCACAGTACACACTAAGAACTTCTTCATTGTAACTTATTTTGGATTAATTTTATGCTTCAGGTGAAGGGCTTATCTGCAGTACTACTCTTGCCTTCCTATTTTTAGATGACTCCATTTTTTTCCTCCTTGTCTCTGTTGAAAGGACACCATTGATCACAGCAATTTATAAACCTCCCTGACTTTCATGCTATTTCAGAGTGTCTCTTTTTCCTATGAGAATAGGACTAACAGGTGAAATTATTAACAGCTACAAGCCTAAACAAGTCAGTAGAATTACACCTGGGATTCATTTGGTTAAATTTCTTCAGCCTTTCAATATACTTCTATTTTATGAAAGTATGAATCATCTCTATTATCCTCCAATGCCCTTAGCCTAGGACATTAAGTCAGCCTTCCTATCTTAGAGCTCCACAGTTACAGACTAGTTTGGTAAAAGAGACATGCTTTGATCAAAATTCTAGCACAATATACTAAGGAAATTATTTTATGGTCTCCCTGAGCTTACTCAGTAATTGAGGAAAATTATTGTCTCTCAAAAAAGTAAGCCCTAAAAGCAAATCCATACTTTCATTACAGCCTGTGTGTTGTTCAAGAACACACACCAAACAATCATTTCCAAGGCATATACTGGGATGGCAGTGAGATAATTTCCACACAGTTGCATTAATGTATTTTAAATTAATTCAGTTAGAATGATGTCTAATTAAGACAGATGGTTTTAATACAGCCTTTTCCACTTTGGTAAATGATCCCTCTGTAAACATGCCCTGCTATCAAAACAGTTGGATAAAGTGCTTCAAAGAAGATAAAAAAAAGCATGTTTAGACCCTAAATGATAATGAGGCTGTGAAAACAACCAGCACATATAGAACCATTTAAAAGATGACAGAAGTTGAAATGTGCTTTGTATAAATTACTTAAATGAAGTACAGCTGGATCCTTAAGCTATTTTAGGTGGAATGCCACCAGGCATAGAAATTTTATTTAACTTTCTTGATCTACATGTGCCATTGATGCTTAAGGAAAAGTGGAGGGATGGAAGCCAAAATATAAGCAAGACATCAAGTCTTGCTCCTATTTGTCATACCAACAACATTATCTGGGAGGTCCACATAGTGAATCTTTTGATTTTTAAAGTTTAATAATCAGCTTTCTCGTTCCTCATTTTCATTACTTTTAATTTAACATTTAGTCTGCTATATTCTGAGTGAGAGGTGAGTTTAATTTTGACACATCACACCAGACCCATTCTTCCACAAGGAGTAGCAAAAGCAACAAGCAAGATCTCTTTGAACACATTTTTACTTTGCTTTCCTTTACAGCATAGGATTTTCCATTGTAAAACAACAGGCACTTCCACTTCACAGTCTGTTGGAGCCATGCTGTTCCTGAACCACACCAATTTTAACAAAACTTTTTTACTAGCTCCAGGCAAGAGAGAGCCCACCAACTGCTGCTGAAGAGTGGCTTGCCTGTAGTCAGGGTGGGAGGCAAGTCAGCCTGAGTTACTAAGACTTAGATGAGTGCTTTAATTTCTACACTCTTTGTTACCTCTGAAGCTTTCACTTCATGGTTATATCCCCACAAACATGACCTCACCAGGTGTCCTTGTACTGAAAAGAGTCACTCTAACCCCAGTGGTTAGGAGGCCAGGAAAGCCCAGACCTTGTTTTCAGGAGGATGGTTCCATTGCTCTCTCATCTGATGGATGAGATGCAAGTGATGGAGCATTCTTCACCTCCTCTCCTCCTTCAGTTATCCTGCAAGATGCAGCACTGGCCCTGCCTCCCCTCTTCCTCCCCTCCCATGGCAGCACACTCCTTCCCTTCTCTTTCCTTGCCCTTCTACAGCAGTAAATTCACACCCCCCAACCCAGGAAAGTGCCAGTGCCCCCTCCCCATCCAGCCTCTCCCACCCTGCCTCACAGCAGGATCACAAGAGCCTACCTAGAGCACCCCCACAGAGGCTATTGCCCAGGCAGCACCACACACAAACCTCCCCACAGAAAGCAGAATGAGCAACACAACCCAGAGAAGGGCAGTTAATCACATCTGCCATTTCACTCACCCACTGAAGGCACCGAGGAACGAGGCACCCAAAAGAACCCATTTCCAGTTGGTTACAGATTACTTTTCAGCACTGACATTTTGTAGCCTTCCAATTTTATGTTTAATTAGAAACACCACCTGATTTTGCAGCCTCCATGGCATGTGGCCAGTGTGTCTATCTACATAACTGTGTGACACATTGTGTGAGTTCAGGAATTGCTGAATGCTCAGAAATATTTTTTTTCCCCCATCTGCTAAGTTAATGACCTCTTCTAAATTGTCTGTGAGCTAGGAAAACTTCCTTTTTTTTAGCTTTGCCAGCACAACCATATTATAGCCTGACACCTGGCAATGTAAATTAAATTTTTTTCTCATGCAAATTGATCAGAAGTGGATTTTTTCCCCCCATTTTGTCTTATTAAGCACAGAAAGGGAAAGAAGGAGGAAAAGCAGAGGTGTTATCACTTAATGAATCATCATCCATCAGCTCCATGTCTTTCCTGTGTGAGGGCTCCAGAACTGGATGCAATACTCCAGGTGAGGTCTCACCAGAGCAGAGCATCATCCAGGAACAAATCCAGGTGGATCTTAAGTGTCTGTTCAGAGCTATTCATGCCTAGTGTTCCATACCCAGCTTCTCCTGGTCAGAGAGAGCTCCAGAAACCTGGCTGTGACACTGATGTCTCTACAGGACTGACTCAACAACCTGAGTTTGACAGGACACATGAACAGTTTTGTGTGCTAAATCCCTCTTCCCCTCTGTAGTAGGAAGAGATGCACCCACAGAGAAACTGAACCTATTCCTGTACTTCTCAGTAGGGAACTCCCTAAAGTCACAGAGAGAAAAAAATTAACATACAATCTACAGACTTTCTTGTTTTGGTTTTGGGTTTTGTGGTTTGGTTTTTGGGTTTTGTTTTGGTTTTTTAGTCTAATCACATTTATTATACCAAATGAGATGCTTACTCTAGTGTTTCAAAAGAGAGCCTAGAAAGACAAAGATGACTTCCACACTGTGTAAAGCCCAGTGAGCAAGAGAACACTGGCAAGGCTACAAATGTTCAAATAAATGGGATTACTAAATTACCTCTGTGCTCATTTTGTTCAAGGCAGCATGGAAACGAGCACAGCTCTTTAAGTAAAGATCATGATAGATGCTTATGAAACCCTGTTGAAATATTTTTAAAACAGCCTAGAAGAGGTAGAGAACACAAATGGCAGAATACAGCAAATGAGAGCATAAGAAAACAGCTACTTACAGGACAGCAAAGACACTGATGAATACCAGAGAAACACAGAAATTAGGATGTGACCTCAATGTCTGGCTTTCAGCTGACCATAGCAAAACAGCAAGGAAAAGATGAACTGTTGCCAAGAGGGAAACAAAAGTTGAATAAATTTAAAATAAACAGATTATTAATTCACTTACAGGTAGATTTCTGGACTTGCCATTCAGGGCATTTCTGGTACAAAAGTAAGTCCTTAACAACTACATTATAAAATTAATTCTCCAAAACCTGTTTTCACACTGTTATAAGAAAAATAATACTTTCCCACCACATTTTTCAGCAATTGCCTACAACAAAGTTAACATTTCAGCATCTGCACACAGAGAGTTTCACAGGGGACAAGAAATCTACCTGGAAATCACCATACTGCTTACTTTTGTATTAGCTTCCACCTAGTTTGCATGGAAAACCAATCAGCCTGCAGGGAATAGGATCAATTAATATGGTTTCTTGACAATCTGCCCAATTCTGCCCTCCAAAATGCTAAATACCTTCAAGTTCATGGTTCAGGTATGTCTTCAGCCCCAGAGCTAGGTCCTTCTTGAAGAGGGGCTGGGTGTGAGCTGCAGAAGAAAGCCACTGCTTGTGCTGTGGGCAATCACAGAGGAATATCCAGGAAGGTGCCAGCAGTTCTGACTTTCATTGCCTCTTCAAAAATACCCATCTGTCACACAACTACCAGAGAAGCAAATCACCAATGAAGAAGCCTTTCTGCTTTTCAAAATCCAAAAGGCTGAAACAATTTAAAGCTATACAAATTTAAAAAAAGCTCCTTGTGTGCCAAGTACGTCAGCAGGGGAAAAAAAAGGAAAGGAACACTGAAGAAAAATTATCTTCTCAGTTGAGGAAATGACTCAATGTTTTGCACAAAGTCAAGATAGTCTCTACCTGACATTTTTCAATAGTCAGTCACCCACAGGTTGGGACTAAGGGGGAAGGTGGCATTTTATTTACCACTGAATAGGTTTTTTCCAACACATGGGACTCAAGCTGAGTAAAACTCAACTGCTGTAAATCTGCATCAATCCCACAGGAGTTATGTTCCTCTGGATGTACACTGAGGCAATTGAGATAGGGCTCCTACCACAAACTGTTCACATCAGTCAGTTATTAAAGTGAAAATGGGACATTTCAGTGGATATCAGTGGGATCATAAAGTCAGGTAGCAGAAACAGAAATTAATTTGCTTAGATACATATTACATTTTCATATGGTGTCATCTCTACTGCAAGTGTTTAATCTAGAGATGAGAAGAAGAGAAAGAAGGAAAGAATTTGTTTAAATAGTTATATTAAGTTAGACTTCAAATAACTTATATATTTACTTGGGTACAGAATGAAACCACACTAAAATCTACACTGATCTACTCAACAATTCAGGATTTACCAAGTATAATCTTTTCTTCCCCATATTCTCCCTTTTACAAACATCATTCCTGCTGCACTTTCACGTCAAGTGATAAAATTTAATTAAATTCTGTAAAAATTTTGCAAAGGGCTTAGAGAACCCCTGCCTGTTCCACAGGTACTAGTTATAAAAAATGCCCCTGCTGAAAGTTGTAATAGTAATAAAAAAATTAGCATTTTGAAGTAGATGGGAGTTCATCATGGAGAGATCACTGGATTTCAAAGTACTGCAAAATAAAGTGTACCACTGCTCAACCTCCACCTCAACATTTCTGCAACAGTAGCTGATACAATAGACCATAAATTCACAGGAAAAACTAATCTTCCCTGTAGCTTTCAGCAATCTGTAAAACTTGTTTTCTTCTTGTGCTTGTCAGTTATGTCTATTTTATTGGGTTTGCTTCATTAACACTATACAGAAGAAACTTCAATGACATAACTATCCTTGGCCAGTTACAAGATATGCTTCATTTACTTTATAAGTATAGTTGAAGAATGGGCTTCTAATTAAGAATCAGGACATGAATATGAATATATGAATATGAATGAATAATAGGTGACAGAAAATGCTGTCAGGGTCACACCTACCTGTGCTGCAGCAGCAGAACCACACACAACCCAGCTGAGGTAATACAATGGCTTAGAACCCCATTAGCCCCCTTTCCAACTTGTTTTCTTTCCTTTTGTTCCCCCTCCTTTAAATAAATCATGACTGGTATCAGCAGGGGAGCACAAAACTGTAAATGTTACCTCAAGTTAAAATGCATTCTTGTTCCAAATCTGTTGCTCACGTGAAGACCAAAAAATCATGCTTGTACTTCAGCTGATATAGCACTGGACCAAGTGTTGGTAAAGTCAGTACCTCTCAAAGTAAAGAAGTAGTAAAAAAAAATGTCTCTTGCCAGTCTTTGGTGATGTTTAAATGCATGGCATACATCAGTTTGTCAGAAATACTGCAATTAAGGTTCCTGAAAATAGGTCAGCATAAGGTGTTAGACACACAGTACACAAGAAAAACTAACAACTAACATGCCCAAAATGAACAGAAGATAATGATGGAATTATTTTGGAAACTCTCAGTTTCTGTCTTTATCATTTCTACATCACCTATGTCCCCCTTACTACCACAACACTAGACAGTGTTATTGCTCCACTTGCTGACACAGAAATAAAACTTAATTTTGTTATGCTCAACTACCTCAGCTAAGTGTTTGTTGGAATGCAGCTCTGCTTTCCTGATAATTATTGATACAGCTTCTTGCCAGGCATCATTTTGGAAAGTTAAATACTAGCTTCCAGATGAGCATCAATGCTAAAGACAACAGAACATCGTTCTGAAGTGGATGGCAGCATGAAAAGAAAGCAACTGTCTTCCTGCTGGGACAGTTGCCTACAAGCCCTGGCTAAGCAACTCCCTTATAAAGGCAAGGAAGGGTTTTGTCAGAATAGGAGACTGTCAACATCCCAAAACCAGCAGTTTTTATCACATCAAGCCTCACTTGGTGGAGAACATCAGTGATAGCCTGGTTTACTTGTGGACCTCTCTAAGTGAGACAGGCTATGCAGCCACAAGGAGGTGTCTAGGACAGAACCAGAAGTAGAGAATAAAGCAAGGCTAAAAAGTTGACAATATAAACTCACAGAATAATTCAGCTTGGATGTGACCTCAGGAAGTAATCTATTCCAATCTCCTACTCGAAGCAGGGTCAGTAATTAATCAGACCACACTACTCTGGGATTTGTCCAATCAACTTTTTTTTATCTCCAAGGAGGGAGACTCCACAAGCTCTCTGGGCAACCTTTGCAAGGACTTGACTGTCTTCATGAAGAAAAGGCTTGTCTTTACCTCAAGCCCAAATCGAACCTGGTGGTTCTCTGCTCTATCAACACCCTTCTGGAAAGCAGAAGCAAAACTGGAGAATCTTCCAGTATTCCATACATGGTCTAATGAGGATCACCCAGTATGGCATTACACCTTCCTTGGTGAGTAGTATTTAGCTTGTTGCAGGCAATGCACAAAGTACAATGAAATGGCCACAGTTATCAAGAGTGTTCAGGTTGAGTGGTTCACCCTGACTGGTTTGTAAAAGATAGAGAACTATCAACTGATCCAGAAGAACTTAGCATTTTAAGAGCCTCCATCCTTTGAAACTGGGCATGGTGACAGATTTCTAGTTCAGCTGTGAGACATGTAGAGCAGAGCATGTGATACTCCAAATCAGGCATCAAAAATGAGCTTTTTTTATTCTGAATAGTGCTGGCACTGAGTCTAATTTACAGATGGTTTTCCGTTGTGTGTTGCTGTTGCTTAGAGGAACACAGCAAAATCAGAAGGGAGAGCCCTTCCTCACAAAGAAGCAAGAAATCAGAGAAACAGAAGTAAAACCATGAAGTATAAGGCAGTAGTTAGTAAGTTAAGTCACTTCCAATGTTATAGTTCCCTGAAATAAGGAACCAGCTATAGAAGCTCTCATTTTTATGCCAAACAATTCAGTGTTTGACACTCCTGTCTGTAGCAGCTTTGGCTGGCATTTTCCAGTCTTACTTACACAGTTCAATGCAAAGCAGGCAATTAGCATGCTTGTTATTTCTTTATTAACAAACATGGTCTTTGAAAGGACAGATGCTCTTGTTTACCATTCCTTCAGATGTGTTTGTGCTGTACACTATACAAAGTCTATCTTCTTTTGCTCTTCATCAGCTTTTGATTTTTTTTTTTTAACTGCTCTAGGCCTGTAATTATGGTCTGGTTTAGTTGTTTCCGTATTTTTAGAAATGTTCCTTACAGCTCATTGATCTCATAGTCATTCATGAGTATCATTAAAAATCAGTGGGAAAATTCAGGTTAAAAATTTGACCCCTGGAGTAACTCTGACTTCTAACAGACTCCCAGCATAGCTGAAGGGCACTACTTAGTAGAGTGGGGACATGACAAAATTGACTGAAAGGCCTTAAACTCACATCTAGCTATTTGATATTTATTTATTTTATTTGAGCCCCCTTATCACCGAGCAAAAGACAACTCAAATACAACAGGGGATAATGTCAAATCAATAGGCTGAAGTGCAGTATATAATCAAATGCCACTTTAACTCCAAGCTGTAGCACTACACACAATGGCACTGCACAGCTCCAGCACACAGGAGCACTCAAGGAAGTGGTTCATTTTCACAGCTGCATGCTCAAAAGCACAGATGTATGGTCTCTGTACAATGGGGACCATAATCACTTCTTTTACCTATTTTATTTATTTCCTAATTTAATCTTTCAAAATAGCAGTTGCAGGCTTAAAAAAGAGTAAATTGATTTTTCTAACACGAAACCTTTCCCTGTAACAGTCTGATAGAGTGACACACATTCTTCTAGAGCCCAGGCCCTCTGAAGACACCACCAGAACAAAGATACAGCAAGTCATCAAAAAACAGGATTTTCTTTGGTGCTCATACCATCCCATCTAAGGGCAACCATAGGAGCCTTGCTGCTGGGAAGCAGTAGCTGGGATAGAAGAACTGGAGCAGAAAAACAAGTCACCCTCTAACTCTGCTTCTCCTTCAGCCCTTGCCTCCTGACCTTGAACCCATATTAGTTTCCTCACTCCTAACCAAATTCCCTTTTCCTTCCATCTTCCTGATGCAGAATTCAAGCCAATAAGCTTTGCAAGCTTATTATTTTTCATGTCAACTGCAGCTTGGCTTGAAGCAGAAACCCAGGAATCTACAGGCTGTGGTAACCAAAAGGTTAAACTACCTCTGTATGGCCATTAGCAGTGTATGGACAGGGGGCACAATTAACCTGTGGCCCCAACCCTGCAGAAGTGAATGAACAAGTGTAAAAAAGCAAATGTGTGGTTACAGTGTTAAGAGCCATGAAACACAAAGGGTGAGCAAGCAGTACTTTTGAAGGCTTATTTAATTTTAATCACTGGTCAGAGATTAGCCCAAGGCAGAAAAGGTGTTTCAGGCTTGCCACTGACCACAGTGCAACCATGCAGATGCCAGCATGGCAGAAAAATGCCTTTTTTTCACTTCTTAGTACAAGGTAGACACAGATGTAGCCACGTGGACATCAGTAAAGCACTGGCTGGGCATTATCTGCTAGCCTGAGACACAGAAAGAGCCAGAGATACAAAAGAAAGGATTTCATCTGTCCTCTCCTACTGCAAAGCCAATCCTTCCTGTTTGTCACACAGCAAGGGAGAGAAATCTCCCCCAAACATCAGCATGCAATCTTTGGTGCCTTGCAGCCACAAATCAGCGAATTCACACAGATAAAGCAGGGTCTGAGTGAGGTTCTAGCTTATTTCCACTGGGTTATCATCCTGTGCACGGGATTTTGAAGCAAAATTACAGCTTCTGACATCTTATCTAAAAGAATGGTCACCATAGTAACGCCTGAATCACATGGGCCTGCATACCTGATACCAATCAATCCTCAGAACATCTTTTTTTAAAGAAACAGGCTCCTGACAAACTGCAGATGGAGGCTTTGTGTTGAGACCAAGACAACACTCTCTTGTAAGAAAAATTTTGCCTTAGTCTCATTTGTCTCTCCCTCCATCCAATCCCATCCTCTATCAGTTTATAAAAGGGACATAAAGTATAAAAGGGCAGTGTTTATTTTTTTTTCCCTTAAACAACCATGTTTAAGGAAATTATGTTTGCCTTTAGCTTGCCACCAAGGCTTTCTGCTGGGCTTTCTGCAAGCAGACCCCCAGACACATCCAGCAGCCAAAGAGCTGATGAAGTTGCTGATTTCCTGGGGGGGGTCTTGGTGGATTTATTTTTTTTTCTTACAGCAAATAATTCATGCACAAAGTTCAACTAGCCTCAGCAGTATTTCCAAGATAGTTGTGATATTTCCTATTTGTTTCTGTTCCAATTTACTGTTATTTTCATTATTTGAAAGTCTGCTGCTTCTTAATTTTCCTTTGAAAAGACAGTTTCTGTTCAGACAGCTTCCGTGTTTGGCATTTTTCATTCCATCTGTATTATAATTTTCAATTAAGTCTCAGCTATAGTAATTTATTCTGAGAGTGTCCTTTATTTGATGTGATTTCAGAACAGGAAAGCCACTGGATTTGTAAATGCCATTGACTGACAAAAGTTGGATATTCAAGTGCTAGCAACATTTGCTTAGAAATTCTTCCAGCACCCTGGAGATGGGTGTAAAAACAACAGCAGTTGACACTCTGTGAGTCTAAGAAGGCAATGAGACATCCTTTACTAAGCTTACTGATGTCACCAGAACCTGCCTCTTTGCCTTGCCCTCATTGCTGACCCAACAGAATGGACTGTGAACTGCTACCACAGACTGAGCTCATCTGAGTGACTGTACACTAAAATTGATTAGGAAGATGCACCCACAACTCATCCACAGAGAGATGGTCATATCCAGGACTGACTAACTACTTAAATCATTAGATGAATACTTTAAAAAGCAGTAACTATTGCTGTTCAAGAAGAGTGCTATCATGATTTTTGTAATAAAGGAAGGGCAGCAATTGAGTGGTTATCAGAGAGAGAAGTCACTTCACATGCCTCACAACTGCTATGTCAAATCATACTTGTTTAGAAAAAATTCCAGGTGCCTTAAATTCTAGTACAGTATTGCCCTGCATCCTACAGGTGTGTTTGAGGAGCAAAGTGAGGAGTAGATATTTACCAAAGATGAATATGGCTTTTTAGCTAGCAACATAAAGGGAACTGATGATATGTAAACATTTGTGTTAGTGTTTTCTGCCCTCTGTATGTTGTCATGCAATACAGGTATCTCCTAGCAGCTGCACCAGATATTTGCATCAATGTAATGCTTCAGAAATCAACACTCGTGTTCATGGAGTCCTATTATACATAAGGAAGTAGGGCTTTAAGTGTGCTTTCAGTGTAGAAGTCACATTTTTTCAGCTGTGGTTCTGACACATATCTCACAGTAAATGGCCTTAGTGTCCATTGGGCCAACAGACCCCAACAACAGCAATTCGATGTTCTAAAATCAGAAAGAAAAAGTCAGTAAAAGTTTATTGAGTCTTAAGCTATTACAGGGCCCAATTATGTTTGTCAAACTGCATAGAAATCAACAGCAGAAGAGATCCATTGAGTCTGGTGAGGATCAGAAGAGAGCCTACTTTGACTATACACAGCATCTTTGTGAAGTGACAAGGGAAGATCACAAAAGCACAAGTGAGTTGTTACAACAATTGAGAAAATACCTGTGGCCTCCTGTGCTTTATCAGTTTTTAGGAAAGAACTTAAACCCTGCCCTTCCCAAATCCTTAGTTTAAAATCTTAATCCATGCAGTGAAACACACAAAACCAGTCTATCCTTGCCCTGAAAGAACTTTGTCATAAATGCAGCTCAGAGTGGAAGGCATTCAGACACTGGCACCCAGGGAAAACCAGTTAAGGAACAGAGTCTCACATATACTTGCCAAAGCAAGATGATGATTAATTTGTTTTCTGTATCCATTTATAAATTAATGGCTATTATTTAATTATTTATAATTTAATGTTAAAAACAAAACAAAGCAACAGCAAGGATTTACTACTGTCTTTATGTGTTGGAATGTTACCAGCCTGTGGACATGGCACATGCCTTTAGGCTTTGTAGGAATACAATTTTTATGTAAGAACACTTACAATGTGACTTTTTTATCCCCCAATGCTGTACAGTGGAAATAATAAACAGCTTGCTAAAGAGTTATTTTTTACAAGTGCAAACACAAACCCATTCCATTTGTTCATATATTTTCCTTTTGTACCAGTGTAAAGTAATAGTGAAATCACTGTGATAAAAATCTGGTCTGTAAAAAGCAAAGAGAATCAGAACAGCACAACTAGCAATCAAAGCAAGTCATAAAGTCTGCTTTCTGAGTTCTCCTTTCACATTGTGACTTCTGCCCCTGGCACCTATGGTAAAGATTTTTTGCCCTAGTCCAGTTTTAATTTCTGAGTCTCGGTACTATCAACCTGAAAGCATTTGAGAGCTTTTTTCCCCTCTCTCTCTCTGTCTCAGAGAAGACCAAAAAGCAAAGATAAAGCCTGGATTCTCTGGCAGGGTTTGTCTTCATGCTGTGATCGATGAGGCATCATGAGGCTGTACAAAATTTAAACTTTAAAACATCAAAACCAACATCCCTCTGAAGCAGTGAGGATAAAAAGCACTGATTCATCCCACTGATGTAGGTAGAATACCCTGAAGTTCCTACAATAGGTTCAAAAAACAGGTGAAGACAGAGGCCTGCCTGGTAAGAGAGGATTTACAGTATTCATTTACCTGCAATTTAGTTTCTAGCTGCAAAACAGAAAAGGAATAGCTACCTGCTGCAGCTCAGTGCTCCTCTCCTCCAGCTGCATCAAGGAAGGATTTCAGCCACACGGCCCCAGCAAAAGCCACCTCCCCCAGTGAACAGCAGAGAGGAAAAGTCCCAGGAGAGGACACTCCCTGCCAACCTCTATACAAAGCTCCCTTTGTCCTCAGAGACTCCTGCTAAGAGGCCTTACCCTCACCTGTGTGCTTTCCTCACCTGTGAAAAACACCAACAGGAGCATTGTGCAGAACCCTCTAGCTAGCTGGCCAGTAAGGCAAGGGAGTGGAGGATTTGAATGTGATTTTTACTGAGAGCTGTTAAATAACAAATACTTCTGAGCACGGCCTTAAGGGCTCAGATGTCAGATTTAGGCATCATGGGAAGTCATGGCAAATACCAGTGCACTCTCCAGATGCTCACTGTTTCCCCAAAGTAGCCATGCCTTTCCCAACCATTCTCAGGATAAAAATGTAAAAGGCAACTGGAATGACAACAGAGAAAAAAAGGAATGGCATTTTATAGCCACTCTTTTGATTTTTGTTCACATTCCATCTCCAGTGAAGGCATAACCACTCCCAACTCCCACTTGTTTTGGCATCAGGGGTGATGGCACCTCCAAACACTTAGCACTGAGTGCATCTGCTTCCCCTCCATACAATGGACTGGAGAAAGGTAACCCAGTCCCATCACATACAGGAAGAGGTAGCCTATAGACAATGCTAAAGAAATGCTTTTTATACACGAAGGTCCACACAATTAGGATCTTGACATACTTACAGTTGCCTCATTCTGCCAAAAAATAACCTCTCCACAACTGAAATACCCATCATGTCAGTTCAAATCAAATGGTGCTGTGGCCAGGTAGAATATCAAGTTTCTGACAAAGAGAACACCATAAAAAAAACAATCTTCAGTTTTGATTTCCACTGCCAGGAGCTGGTGTGCAAGACCACCCCACCTCCCTGCAGGGGGGAAGGACTAGTCCCTCCCATGGCAAGGAGAAGTCAAATGTGTTTCTCATTTTGGAGACAGAGAGAGTAGAATCTTATAGTGGCAACTGACAAGAGTATTTTGGGCTGTAAGACATTACAGCTTTCTGATGAAAATGGAAAAGGATCTTATTAACTGTTCATTCAGTTTAGTTTTATTTCAAAAAACCATTAGACAATGAAAAATCACTCTAAAGATTGAAAGAGCTCAGTCAGAAAAGAACATAAGATGATCAATTTTGTCTTTCTATTGCAACTGTGTGATCCCTCCACTTGTGCTGAACTCTGCTTGAATGGTAAAATTCACAGGACACAAGGAGATGAACACACAAGGTTTTTCCATATTGATTATTCTTGAAGCCCAGCAACTCTTGGCTGGTGGCTGCAGAGGCAGCACTGCAGTGCTGCAGGTCACTGTTCTAAAAGGGCAGCACCAGGAGCAATCAATCCCTGAGGCAGTGTGCTTTAGAGCAAGGTGATGCTGAGGAAATGTAAAAGTCACAAGCCCCAAAGAATCAACATCTGCTCTCCTGTCTACAGACACATCCCTGACCTTGGGGATTCAGAAGATGACAAGTGATGTGCCATACCTGCTGGAAATAAAGCCATCAGCACAGGTGGGAGAGCTGAAGTCAGCAGTTCCAAAACTAAATTCCTCTTTAAAACCTATGATTTGAAGGAAAAAGTTGTCAGGAGCCCAGACATACCCTAGCTGCAGCCTGTGGTCACTTGACAGTGTTCAGCTGAAGCAAGCTGCTGGCACACCAGGGCTTGCCAAAGGCTGAATGGCATTTGGAGGTGAGGGGAAGGCAGTCTCAAGGAAGACAAAAAATCATATGTGATCCATAAGGAGATGAAGAGGGAAAGCAGAAGTGGTAAAGTTTTCTTTGGTCTTCGTTCTTGTACAGTGCAGCCCAAGGGGTTCCCAGAGGGTTAAGACTGCATCTCTTAGCTCTCCCTGGAACAGCAGAATCTCTGCAAAGAGCTGGAGATGGGAAAGTAGGAATCATCAAACCTCAGCCCTAACCTCTGCGTAGTCCCATTACTGCTTCATCCATCAACTGGGATTTTTATAAGTGGTTTTTAATCCCCCCTGCAAGACTCCTTGTCAGTAGGAAATTTTAACCTAGCAGGCTGTGACTGACCACATGTTATTCCTTCTGCATCTGGTATCACTGAGATTGAACCTGAAATAAAACAACTGAAGGAAGCCTTGGCACACTGTGTATCCAAGGATATCACATTGATGATAACTGAAGGTCACCTCTGGATCCAGTGTGCTGTGCAACCAAATCTCAGGCAAGCTGGTGGTGTTCTTGCTCTTCTCTCTGCTCTGTATACCACTTAAATCATGAGAGACTCCTTAGGCAGCTTTTAGCAGCCTGAATGAAGGTAATTCTGATGTTAATTCATCAGGTACTACTCCTGGTCCATCTCTTTCTGGTATGCACAGAACATATTCCTCCGTTCAGAATTAAATCTTCCCTTTACCCATACTGAGGAAAAGAATGAATGCACTGGCTTGTTCTGACTACAGTTCATGTGCCAATGCTCTGCACAAGGATGTGTTTGGGCCACCCATCAATCAACAAGCAGGCAGATCTACAGATTATTTAACTGTCCTTGGTATGGAGGACATCACCAGAGAAAAAGCAGAGGCTGTGCAAAGAGATTGTTCTGCAGAGAGCCATTGGAGAGGCCAATGTAGCAAGACACAACTTATAAAAAATACTGTGAATGATGATTCACCCTCATTTACCCTCTAGCTCAACAAGGCAGACAAGCACCAATACAAACCTTTACCCTTCCAGTCCTTAGGCCTTGAGGGCTATGGGTCTAAGGTGGCTAAAGGTACCTCTTTGAAGCAAGAAACTGTTCTTGAAAGAGCTGATAAAAAGTTATTTGAAGGATGTACTTCTTCCAAGGAAATCCATAAAAACACAAGAGAAACAGAAATAGAGTAGGATACTCCTGAGAGAAATAGAGACCTATGACATAGACCTCAAGTTCAAGTTTTAATTCAACTTCTGACAAATATTCATGCACAGAAATTCCAACATGTTCATTCCCATTAAAGGATGTTTAAGCTCTACAGACAACATACAACCCTCTGAGTCTTCTCTCATTACTTGTCCTTAGTATTTTTGCCCCTCCAGAGAAGACTGAGGGCAGCACAAAAGAGACAGCATGTATTTAACAATATATAAAAGAAAAAAGCTACCCTTCCACAAACACCAATGTTCAGGGGGTGTCTGAACTCTCAGGCTATTCCTACCATGTGTTCTTCTTAGGATGCATCAGACAGTCCTCCACTGTCCTGTCAGTTTGCATGCTCCCTGAGTTTCATGAACTTATATCTGTGATTCTGTGATTCTGTGATATTTGATTCTTCAGAGATGTGCATTTCAAACACATCTGAGAGCTGACTGTAAAAATATTCTCTATTTATATGTATGAACATTTTATCTTTGTGAAGAAAAATACAAATAAACTACCCTCCTGGTCTTTCAACTACAGAACTGGAGGCTGAAAAATAGGTACTAGATATGAAAAACAGACACAGACAAAATAGCTTAGTCAAAGGAGAATGAGCTGCAAGTTCACATTGAATCCTTTAGCACTACAATGGCAACTTTATCTGAAACTAAATGACTATAAAAAGAAAAATCAAAGTCAGGATATGCCAATAGCCTCTCAGAGATTTCATGGAGCAAGAAAATATGCTGAACCTACATATACAGGAAAGCTGTGTAGAGTGTAGTTTCAGGTTGCTTACTAAGTGACCTGAAATAGTTCAACAAACTGAAATAGTTCAGTGGCTACACTCCACATCAAAAACTGGGATTTTTTGAAGCCCATTTTGGATTAATTGGACAGCTGCTCATACTACTCAATCACAGAGAAACAAATAGAAAATCAGGGTTACATTTTAAAAATGCTTTACCAAAATCCAGTTATGAAAGATAAAAAGAAAGGTCCAAACAAATTTCTGAATTAGAAGCAATCAGTTTGGTGGTGTAACAGAAAGGCTCTTTTGATCAGTCTGTTTTTTTGTTGTTGTTTTTCTTTAATCTGAATCATGCATCACTCTGAATCTCTGTACAATTCCTACATGATTGGTGTAGGCACTGCTGATTCAAAGCAAGGATTAGTAACAAATCTGTGCCACCCCAGAGCCATTAAAACTGCCAGTTAGTGGGTAGGAAAAGGGCAGATACATCTGGTGACTAAAATGACCTTTCCTACAGATTTCCATGTTTGATTATCAGCATCTCTTCGGGTCATAAAGAACCACTGGCAGGCTGGAACAGCAGCATTCTTCCTGAATTGTGGAGACAAGACTGAGAGTCTTTACTGACAAAACAGCAGAAGCCTCACACAGTGCAATTCAGTACTGTACATACAGTGCAAAATCATGCAAACCCACCAGTACAATTTTGAATAGCAAAGGTGCTTTAATAAACCTTATTAAACCCAAACATCAGTACCAATCCTAGCAGTAAATTGTTGAATATGGAGCAGTCTTTCCATAGGTAATTTATGACCAGAAGAAATGTTCTAACCTTGGTATTTTTATAGCATCCATTCTTTTTTTAATAGAGGACAGGGAGTTCCAAGATTTCACAGGCTATTCAACATGTCCTCTACCTTGAAGAAGAAAAGTTGCTTGCATCAGCACACCTGCCACAGCTCCCAAAAGTATGAGATGACAGTTGGGTCCAACTGCTGCCACCAAGACAATCATTTAGTCTCCCACCATTCTCCTCAATACACTAGGAAAGTATTTGCAAGGTCTCATTTTGGTTATAAAACCAAACCACTGCCAAAAAAAAAAAAAAAAAAAAAAAAAAAAGTATTATTTTTCTTCCTCCAAATTAGAAAATAAGGGTCTGATTTCCTCCAAAAAGCAGATGCTGTAGAATCAGTGGTGGGTTTTTCCTAGTATTTTGTTCAGAGTTTGAATATTCATGCTGGAGTCTCAGTAAGTGTTTGCTGAATGTTTACCACAATTTAATCTCTATTTTTATCTAGAGAAGTATCATTTCAGATGCCACGGTTCACCAACAAATGCTGAGCACCATGCTCATGCAGGGTGGCTTCTCTCCTAGGATCTCCAACTCCAGAGCTGGTACTGGTCTTTTTCTCCTGAGCAGCAGCTTTTCCACTGAAACATAATCAACAATATAACACATCACTGCAGCTCCTCTAAGGCTTCCATTTGCAAACAACTTGGTGCTAATCTCTGTCAAATCCCACCATCACTTTCTCCTCAGCTTTCTTTCCTCCTCCCCCTCCCCCTCTAAATTCAGATACAAATCTACAGGAAAATGTGTGAACACACTTACAGAAGAGATGTAAAATGGAGAACAGGGTGTCTGCTATGCTCCTCACTCAAACCTGTGTCTTTTATACAGTCCATATGCTTATTTTCTTAACAATTTTTGAAACTTCCATACTGATACCAGACATAACCATGCTGTAACATTCCTTCCTCTGCTTCAGCTTTTGCCTCCCCAACCTGAGGATTTGCTGCTCTGAACAAAGCCAGAAGAACTCCAGCTGCTCCCAAGTTAGGTACTGGCTGTGCTGGCACTGTGCAAGTGCAGCTTGAACACCACTGCACTGTTTTTAGCTCCCATGCTGCCTGAGGCTGAGCATCTTCCCCCTCATCACACCCCATTTAGTGATGAGCCATCCATCTTCACACTTTTGAACTCTATACTCTCTCTTTATGAGACCAAGCCTTATGAAGGTCTCCATCACAAGACTATGTCTCTATGTACACTCCTACCAAGGCCTTTGGGTAAGACAGGTCAGAACAGACACTAGCAAATCAGAACTAGGTTCTTATTCTGCACAGATTTTGTTTAGTGGCCTAGATTAGCTCGTTGGCTGATGAAGCAGTTCAGATTGGCATGGGAGGAGTGGAGCCAGATCTCCCTGCCAGCTCCTGCTAAGACATCTGAACAGATAACACCCATTCTGGGAAAAGCTGAATTTCAAATGGTAATTAGGTCCCACCTTCAATGCTTTTCTAAGCCTCAACTGCTGCACTGCATCACTTGATACAGACACAACTGACCAATCCACTGCCATTACACACCAGATGTGACTCCCATTAGGTGGTGGCTTGAGCTGTCACCCCCCCTTTTCTTCTTCTATGAAATACTGACATAGGGAAATCTTCACAAGGAAACTGAGATATGGGCAATGTCTTTCACTCCAGAAACAGCAGTGCTGGCTGTTATCTCTGCTCCCCAGCTCTCAATCAGGAACAGTGCAGGAACACATGCATTCGTATCTCTACAGAAAGGTCTGCACTGGAAATCTCAGCGTTGGATGGATG